>JAQGAV010003696.1:0-11855 GCA_034691345.1 Phasmarhabditis papillosa | reverse complement strand
AATAATACAGAAAACCTGTGATAAAGCGATACTGGAAATAAATTTATTATTATTATTATTATTATTATTATTATTATGAGATATGTATGTTGTAACATTTTAACTAATATTACTAGATACTTAGTAAAAATTAATGATTTCATTTCCTTCTGGTATGCGGCCGCGGCCGCTTTTTCAATATTCCGGTTCAGGGCCGGCTGTGCGGATTCCACTGTCTAGTTGGAAATACTCTCAAAAACAAAACTTATAGTTTTCGCTTCTAAACCCACCGTTTACATGGAATCTTGCCGGATACATCGTTAAAAGAAAGTTGCGAAATGCCTCAGCGGTAACATCTTTGATCTCAATCTCGTTTTCGTTCTTTTCTTTAAATTCTCCATTGAACAACGAATTGAAGAACTCGGAATGGATCGAAAGAATCTCAAAAAATTGTTTACAAGAGGAGAAAATGTTTTTTATTGAACATTTTACATATATAAATTATCTTTAATAGAGAAATAACAAATTGAAATGTATTGTAATTTGAAAGGATAGTTTACTCACATCGGCATTTACATAGAATTTTTCTCCCTCAACGACGAGAACACGATTGTGCTGAACGGTTGGATCGGAGAAGTTCATAGTCGGAATGCTGAAAATAGGTTAGTTTGGTTATTTCCTTATGACCATTTCAATCTAGAAAAACATGAAAGTTCTCCATTTATTTTTATTTTAACACCGCTGCTTAGCAGGCTACTGCAATGGAAACCCTGTTTTTAATACAGTTTATAGACATATAGTCAGATTCAAAAGTAATAAGGCCGTGTATGCTGCGTATTTTTTAGATTTTCTACACCGCTTTCATTCATTTCGTTTTCATTTTCAGCAAAAATCTTTTGAATTTTGAACACGGCCTTATTACTTTTGAATCTGACTATACTCTGCTAGAGAACAGTTTATAAAAATGCTTTGTTTGTGAATATAGAATAATCAACAAAAAAAGGCTAAGAAAATTATTTTCTATATAATATAGTTTAGCAAACTGTAAACTTACGTATTTATCCAGTCGGGCTCTTCGTTCCCAAAAGACATTGGCTTAAGGTTTACTGAAAAACAAAACATAACTATTAAACAACATATTAAACAGTTATATTAAACAAATTTAGAAAAATAAAAAATATATAGCAGGCTAATGTTTGGTAAGATTCAATATTGTTTTAAAATAAATTAAAATTTCAAAATTGGGTTACCAACGCTAACAACATTAACTGCGTATCAACAGTTGATGCTCTGCAGCGTTCTCGCTAATCATTGTTTATTTTAAAATTCACTCATATCTTCAGTAGGCGTTCAGTTTAATTATTATAAATTTAGCTACTGTTTTATTCATTCGCATTTGTTTTATCTTCTCTCAGTTTGTTATATTGCTAGTTTACTATAATTTTTATTTTGTTTTCATTTATTTATTTATATATTTTTATCTTCCCGTTTCTCTGAAAACATGATTGTGCTCGCTTAGTTTTCTTAAGTTATGTTTGAATAAATTATAAATTATAAAATCTATTTCAATTTCGACTTAATATGAGTTCGCCAGCTGATCCTGATCAGAAGACCAATGAAGAAAAGAATGACGGTAGAGTCACACTATTCTTATATTGTTTGACTAAAAATTGAAAATTTTCAGAATTTAATCGATTTTCAAAAAACATGTCATAGTTTTTCGGTTGATAAAATAACTGCATAATACTTATTTGTTTGCTAAATATATAATTGTCGAGTACCATCATATTAAGTTATATTTAGTCATTGCTAAGGCTTCTGCTGAATGTCGTGAGAATCTCATGAAAATGGTCGAAGCACAAGAAGTTCTAAGCAGCCAGAAAGCGAATGAATCGCCAGATAGTCAGTGATATTTTTAGTTTTAACTTTTAAAAATTTTATTCCGAAAATAAATGTTTAACTGAAGTAAAACCTTTAAGGGAAAAGTTAGTGCGAAATCATCCTTTAATTATTCAAGTATGGTTGGATCGGATTCAAAACTAATACGGATAAAACTATTTAAACTATAATTTAGGTTATCACCATTCTAACCAGCGTAGACGCCGTAACAGGGCTTGCAAAACCATTGGAAGTATGAATCGAATGGTCCCTAGAGAGGTTCGTTTTTAATCAAATTAAGTTTTTTATTAAATTCTGCTGAAACTGATTATTTGAAAAAAAAAACAAATATAAACTTATTTTTACTTAAATATAACTCTTTCATCATCATTCTAAGTATTATTATTCCAGAATATTGACTCTCTGAATAAGCACAAATTGACTCATTCGACTGTGAGTCCTTCATCTACTAAGAACCTCTACGCACGGGTTTTCAACCCAAGTGAGCCCTCGACGAAGAAGCAAGACCAAGAACGTGAGTAATCAATCTATTTTGGTGTAATCTTCACCCGCCCGGTTTGGCCCATTGAGTAGATAAACTGAAGTGATATAAAGTTATGCTCAGTCATTACAGTTGAAAATAAATTAATTTGTTTTGTATGTGTATTATTGAACTTAAAATAAGATTATGCAGTACGATTTTATTAATATTACCATATTTCAGGTGGCAAAACTTCCGAAGACGACATTCCCTTGCAGTCAATTGGGGACAATGCTGGTATTGAGAGTTCTGCAAGACATTCTCGTAAAAGAACCCTCGAATATAGAGAAGTACGTTAATTCTACAATTGTCACTAAATAACATTATTTTGGATTGAGGTATACGATGCTAGTCAGTTGTTAACCTGACTAACAATAGTTAGTATTAAAACTATAATATTAATATTATTAGAACCAAGCTCTGGACACCTCGTCCGCTTCTCCAACTATCGAAAAGAGTCCTCTGCCTATTTCGCATGGAATCTTCAAGAGAACTGTTAAAAATTCAAAAGAACTAACGGTTGTATGGACTAGTGTGAGTGTAAACTATTTATATTACATACATATTTATTACTATACATTTATTTTGTTAATATTGAAGAATTAGATATTTTCAGTTAATGGACGAGGATCTTCTATATGCTTGCAGCTTGAACAAGACCAACACTATTATTTGTATTCCTCAATTTGAACCATTGAGCTTGCCGGAGTCTCAGAAAGACTTACTGACCGAGAGTGAAACGGTAAGTACATTAATATTAATTGAAACTGTACTTTTTGAAAGATTGTTAATACATAATACAAACACACGTTTAAACAATAAGTACGCAAGTTTCTCAAACGATACAGTCTTTTGACTCTTGAACAAGAGTATAACAGAATTCAATTCTTACCAAGTAAATGAAGCAGACTTCTCATCGGGCCGGGCCTTGTAAAAAACGGAAGGGCCCAAGAGTCTACATGACGCCATAAAGTCACTAATAATGTGGACCCAGTGGCCACAGTATAGAAACGCCCGGGTGGGTGCCCGGGCATTTCTATACTACGGTTATGGAACGGGGTTCGAGAGTTCAAATCCTCCCCTAAGCATTCAGTTCTGCTATTTAATTACTAGTTCATTATTGTATTAAAACGCCATATCAAAAAAATCCCATCCTTTTTCTTTTTATATCCAAAACAAATCCATTTTGCTAGTGCATTGTATACCTCAGTCTCCGCCGGGACTTAAAATTTCTTCACCAGGCCGGGCGCCTTCCATGAGAGGTCTGAAATCAACATTTTTGATTAAATGCCTTATTACTTATTTGTAAAAATTATAAATTTTAATAATAAGGTAATCTTCAAATTGCTCGATTCGAATGATACCTCTGCTCCGTGGAATGCCATCTATTTTGAAGAACAAATCTGTCCTGATGGTCTCGGAAATAGCTGCTTTGGAAGTATTGCGGATGTTGAGAAGTTGTTGTCGGAGCACGCCAAATCTCGAGGAATGGTCTTGACTAGTGTCGTTAGATACAGTGACGGTAAGCATTAGAATTATGTTGATCGGGGCCGAAAAACAGAAAAATTAGAACGAAAACTTATCCCAAAAGCTCGTTTTTTTGAGCCCCACTCCCGGGCTTGCGTGAAACTCTAGTAAGAATAAATATAATTAGGGAAGTTAACATATAATTATTGAGGAAAACTTTTGGTTTCCACATAAATACTCTAAATTAATCTCAATCGACAATGTTATATGCATTATCAATCGTTAATAAGACTTAAAAAACCAAATTTGTTTGCTTGAACTGTCTAGAAGAATATTATTTACTAATTTTTATTAATATTAAAAGCTATCTTTTAGTCTAAATGTAATTTATTAAATTCAGGTCTTTTCCCACTGCTCTCCAAGAATCTCACCAAGAAACTTGTAGCCTTCAACTACATTGCATGAATTATTGTTTATTTGTTATCAAGTATATTTGATAGTTTTGTTTTATTCAATAAATTGTTAGTTAGAACGAAGTCTGTTGAAAATATTGTTTTAAATAGTGTTAATTTTAAAAGTTAGCGTAAAATCAGGAAATTTTTTATGCAATTGTTAAGTTTTTCGATTTTAGTTTGCTTTTGCTTTTTATAAAACAAATATCAATGTTACAAACCGCTTAAAAAGTTTTATGAATAGTAACATTATTTGTCACTCTGAGGGTATTTGGGCCAACCAAACCGTCTGCGTCCCTTTTTCATAAAATACAACTACATGTTTTTTTCATTGTTTGATGATTGTTATTAAATATTTCTCTGTAAACAAGAAAATGTAAAATATGCGAAATCGAAAGAATTATGAAAAATTTGCGGGAAAACTATTAATATAGCATTCTTTCTGAGCATCAACTCACCAAATGATACGAAGTTACTTTTTGGCGCCAGTTAAAGCGTTTAACTGCAGCGTTTAACTTCATAAATATTCAACATGCGTTTCCACTTCTTTGCTCTCATTTCTTCAAATGTTATTGTCTTTAACACTTCACTTTGTTTTCGAGAATATTTTCAATAATAGCATATTTTACCTGTAATATATACATCGTATCATCTTTTTGAATAGTGCATATTATAATGTAATTAGTGTTATTAACTCTATCAAATGACCATATTTGGTGAATGTTGTCCAAAAAGTTTTTATTTTCTTACAGTAAAATGTTTGTTTTCTTTTTTTTGCATTATATTTTACTTTGAAATAGCAAGATTTCAGGTCGTATCACCATGGCCGAGAATGAGATTGCTGACGTTGTTGATAATGGAGAAGATTGGGTGAATAAGTAAGTTTAATAACAGTTTTTGTTTGTTTGAAGTATTCCCTGTAATTATAAACTAAATTTTATGTTTGTTTAACTAATCGTTAATTATAACACTACTTACTTATATTACTACTAAATAACATAAAATGGTATTACTTATATTTTAACAGTCTAATTTTGTCAAAGCACAATCGATTTTTAAATCATAAACAGCACCGCTCACTACAGTCGTTTCTTGTTATAGACTATATTATAGTCTATTTAACCATTCATTGTAAGAGAAGACAGATCTTTAAAGCCATAAACCATCTACTACTTCACTAACATTACTAACTAACCCATCGCTTTCTTGGCAGTTGTATCTGGTTATAAAAAGTCGAATTGTAAAACTGTTAACTGGCTTCTGCGAAAATCATTTTACGAAATTCATGTTTTTTAGGATCCCCACCATTGACTTCTTGGATCCAAAATCTGTTCACGATCGTGTTCTTCTAGTTGAGGACAAACAGTTCTTCGTTCATTCGGTGGTAAGCTGTGATATAATATAATGACATTGACAATGTGTAAGAACTTTTGCGAGTGCTCCTTTTAAGAAATAATGTAAAGTTTCGAATAAAAACTTATTATTGTCTGGCAAATACTGGTATTATTAATTCTAGATAGCTGGAAGACTGAGGTACCTACCTAAATATAGTATTTTGAAGTATTTAAAGTAAATGATTAAAATATTTTCGATTACCCACTAATGTTAAACCCGAAATCACTTTGTAAACCATTTCTTAGTATATCAGCGAGCTTTTCTACCAAATAAGTACTGTTGACAACGGTTGAAATCAAATATGATTAAGTGCTTTATTAATACCAAATGTAGATGGCTTGACCAAAGTTAAACTGCTTACATATCATATTTTGAACAAAGTGAATACGGATTAAATGATATAATAACATGTTTTCAGTTCCTCTCTTTCCATTCGGAATACTTCAACACTCTGTTCAATGGTTCTTTCATTGAAACGGAGAAGAATGAAATCGAACTCAAGGACCTGTCCGCCGATGATTTCCAGTGCTTCCTGATGCTCATTTCGCCAGCTCGTTTTGAAATTACCAGTAAGTGAATTTTCTAGTTTACAAGTAAAGAGTTTAGACAAATACAATGTACTAAAACTGTTTTAAGAGATATTTAAATTTATCAGTAGAAAAACACTTCTATCTAAGGTTGGGCATTTGGGCCCGTTGTACGCAAGCCCTTCCGGCCCAAGCGGGCTTTCGGACGTGGGGCCGATCTGGCAAGTGTTAGGTTATAAGATGAGTCGTGTTTGATTTAAAATAGAACACTCTGTCGTTTATGAATATAATAATGTGTGAATAAGATTAACCCGCAAACTTATTGAGTAAATACTTTCAGAGGATAATTATCGCATGCTGGTATCCATTTCTTGCCGTTTCTTGGCTCCGGGTGCACTTGATATGTGCCGTGTCTTCATCGAGAACAATTTCGACAAGCTGGACAAGATTCCTTTGATTGAAACGGCATTTGAGTTCAATATGAAGGATATCAAGGTGGGATTCAAATTTGACTAGGGTGGGGATTCGGGTCCGGGTCGGGTCCGGGTACCCGACCCGGACCCGACGCGGGTATTTCGAAAAGACAATATCCGGTTTTCCGACGACCAGTAAGATGTTGTTTTTAGGGGGCTATCGTTCTTTTTGAGAATTGGGTGTTCAATTTCGTTAAGAATTGGATTTTTTTAAATATCCGTAAAATAAAATTGAATTCACACTCGAACCCGACCCGGACCCGACTCGGTGTATTTCGGAAAAGTAATACCGGGTACCCGACCCGACCCGAGTTTTTTGAAAACGCATTACCCGGGTACCCGTCCCGACCCGGGTTCTTTGAAAACTTCAATACCCGGGTATCCAACTTGACCCGGGTAATTTATATTCTGACCCGAATCCCCACCGTAAATTTGACTATTTTAACCAAATGAAGATCAGTCAGAACTTTACCAGCAAAATAAGTCGTAGGCCCTGGAATTAATGAGTAGTTACAATGCAACGCCGTAAATAAAAAAAATACTTTTGTGTTTTAGGAAAAGCTGGCCCAATTCTTCTACGACAACGGTCTCCCGGGAAAGACCTTCCCTCTTACCAGTCACCGTGACGAAATCCTCAATACTACCGAAGAGGCTAGATCGTTCATTCTCGAATCAGTTCTTCGTTTGAGATAAACAGGAGAAGTTGTTGTTATTTTGTTAGTTACAGTTATAAAGTTGTTGTTGTTGTTATTTTTGTTCATTTAGTATGAAAAAATAAGACACTTCTTTGAGAAAGAAAGTTCATATTTTGCTAATTCAAATTAATCGCTATTACGAACGCTATTACGCTTTACTAGAGTTGTTGAACTGGAACTCGATTATGAAAAATTGAAATGGTTAAGAAACTTAGAAACATGAAAAAAGTTGATTAGCATGTTAAACACTAGCAGCATGCAGCTGACTCTGAAATATAAACTAACGTTGCGGAAAACGTTGGAAATGAACTCTTACTTAGGATTCCATCTTGAAATAGTCATAGAAACCAATTACGATTTTTTCGTTACTTTTGAACATTTTATAGTGGTCGGGGCCCGCTGATGTTTTTGAAAATGCTTTACGGAAAACAACAATACATGATTTTATTCAACTTTTTACAGAGCACAGATAAATGTTACAGAACAGCAATAATGAAAAATATAGGTAGCGTTATAATTCAGTATGACTGGAATGAACCTGAACGAAACGAACCGGACGAAATCTTTCAAAATCCACTCTTTTTATCATTTGAAAACAAGATTCACCTTCAGCTATCTAACCATTTAATAAAATATGTTTCGCTGCCCGAGCTATTATCATGTCTAAGTAGCTCCTCGATAGGGTTACTGTAGTTGCGTGTGCCCAAGATAGCACTGCGATGTCTCCCGAAAGGGGTCGGCCGCTACTTAGACGCTACCGAGCTTGTCACTGGATCATCAGTCGGATAATTGATGTGTTATGAACGCAAACAATCAAATTCGAAAAGAATTTTTGATTGTACCGTGCCTTTATCAGAGTCAACTGTTTTCGAAAAATGTTCATAGGTGCACGTTAATTACATAAATAGTTATAATTATATTTAGACCAATTTTCGCGTCCCATGTTCTCTTTTCTTTTAGAGGAGACTGAAGTTAAAGTTGATCTTGGGCTTGGGAGAAATCCGCACTGTGAGATGCGAAACCTGTGACTATTAGCCCGTTTAGTCCGAAATGTTAGAAATTCTTCCAGTTTTTCCGGGCAAATCTGCCTAGTTTTGGTAGGTTTGTCAACTCATTAAAATGGGAAAATGCACGTTTGTGTTAGTGTGCACATTGTTGGATGAGTTCTGAGAGCCCTGAATGCGATTTCTATACACTATTTTCACAGAATAAGTAAAACTAGTAAAATTTATTAAAACGGAACATTTAAAATTTGTGGTTAACAACAATATAGTCATGCAATAAGGTAAAAAGTAACATGTTTAAACTAAGTAATTTCTCAATAATTATACTTTCTATAAGTTATTATCATAATAACAATTCTTCTCTTAATTCTTTTAGTGTACTTTATATTAATTTATTTAAGTACTATGTCAAATATTATCAAATGGTCAAATATTATTAGAACCGAAAGCCTATTAAACTATAAAACAATTGTCAAATACCATGCATACAGATAAAACCAATCTATTTGGCTGTAATTAGTCAAATTAGATAAATATATAATTATTTAGGTATTTTGTCAATAATAATAACAAAAGTATAAGGAAAATAACAATTGTCGTTTAACTTAGACTAGAAGTCCTGCAACCTCAAAGCAGATGTGCATTTGACGGTAGGGGTTGTTATTTTTTGGCATCACCTAAAAATATAATAAACCTTTGTTTTAGAAAGCTATCTCAATTGTTATTGCTCATTTAAAAACGATCTTGAGAATAGTTATTTAGTATTTATACTATACATACATATGATCATGCGTTATATAGTATAGCGTTAGGATTTATTGCAACGGAATGAGGATTTAACCAATAATTAGTCTTACATCAACAATATAACATGTTATCTCGTTAGGCGAGATTAACAAGAAATACACAAATACATACAATGAAAGCTCGAAGAGTGCAGAATTCTGCACAGTGTGTACAACGTTCCCTTATGATTCCCGCAAAAACCGACTTCTAGCTGCCCCAAAGATGGAAGGAATAATTTTTTAACATACATATAGTCAGCGCCAAGAGTAATGATGGAGTGTAAAGAATTCAACGCTCGTGTGAGCCCCTTTTGCGAGCACCGCGCCAGCATCTGGCAGCTAGTCTCCGTTTTAATATTGTACTTTGCAAGTACGCGCGTGCAATTATACTGCAGGTGCGGTGATAAAATCCTATAAATACGCAAGTGACACTCCATTATTACTCTCGGCGCTGACTATATGAAGTATTGTATTATTGTATTATTTTAGTGACAACTAACCAGGAAACTAATGCTTTCTTTATTGTACTCCTTGATATAATAAGGAACATTTGTGTCATTGTTAACCTCATCAAGAAAGTTCATAGCCGGTAAAAGCTGTGTATTAGCAATAATGCCTAGATCCCAATAGATGTTAAAGGTTTCTTCTAAGAAAAGTTGCTAAAAACGAAATATTATAAACAGTCATTCGAAATTTGTTTTTGAGTTACTATTTTAAAATGTTAAAACATTCTTGTGGTTATAAAGTTACCATGGACCACCAGAAAAACACACAACATGCAACTGCGCCTACTTTTGTTTAACGAAGCGTAATTAGGTTAAAATTAATTATTTCTTTATCATCTAAAAAAAGTTTTACTATAAATGGTCTGCTCTTTCAAGTAAAATAAACTAATTGAATACTTTTTATCACGATATCACCGCGCAGGATGAAAATTTCGTAACAAAAAGAAAATTATAATAGAAGCCATAATTGCTATATTACCTCTATCAGCTGTCTGATTCCTTGTATAGTGAAGTGACTGCTCATATTGGAAAGACTGAATTCACGTTTAAGTGGATGTGTTACAAGAATGTCTAGTGTTTTATCAGTGAGATCCGTTAATCCAAGATGAAAGAGTCGTTTACAACTGTTAAGAGTTACTTCACTCTTTGATAGAACCTCACCAAACACCTACAATTAATAAATGTTTTTATTGTACTGTTGTAGTCTATAACAAACAAAAGACGCGGGGTATACATGTGCTACCGCAAGTTTCTCTTTTACTGGACATGAAACAAAATAAAACTAGTACAATAATATTTTTATGACAACAAACGAAAAATTACTCATCGAACCATATAATGGAAGATTAACGGCTCACTGCAGTATTTTTTATGGACTCTATCATATAAGTGATTCTGGCAGTCAGAACAGCAAGGCTTCTAATATCTTACATTTCATTTAAAGTATGTTAAAGTACCTAATTATTTAGTTTTTAAATATAGTTCAACTCTCTTTCGAAAGAACAATAAGATAATAAAAAACGGATTTTCAAATTAAGCTAACCTCGTCCTTGAGAAATCCTTCTGGAAGCCAACAGTCATTCACATGAACTCTATCATACTTAGCTAACAATTTTATCATCTGCTCTGTAGAAATTCTTATAGACGTTTTGTGTATCGACAAATGTCTATAAACTTAGAGCGAATAAGAAAATTTCGTTACACTTTACTTCAAATGTTAAAAAATGTTTTGCTCAACTAAACATAATATAGAAAACTTACCGCATACAAATTTATGTGACTTGAAACATATTGTTGAAATATCCCGAAAAGTTAAAAATTTAAACTTGGGACCATACAATCAGAAAACTCATGGTCTACATAATATTTTACTTATTAGTTAGTTTATTTTATTATTTCATTTAAAGATGATTATTTTGTTTAAGTAAACTCACCCAATCTTCGGTTTGCATTGGGTAAGAGCGTTGAACATCAATGGCTCGAGGAAGAAATCATATAGAGAAAGATGTTCAATGTATTTAAACTGAAATATATTAAATTATATACTTATATAATAACTAAATTTTCCTACATAATAGAGATGGGCAGCTGGGTTGGTCTAGTTGCAGGTTTTGCTTGATTTATTAGAGTCAGGTTTGATTTTTAAAAGCTAGGGTCTGGGCTGAGTGTGGTTAGCTATTTGGCAGCTTCCTCTGACCTAGTTGAGAGCTTAAGATCATGCTGAATGGCACTAATCTTGCACAATTATGTCAAACAATGCGTATAGCAGAAGAATAAGTAGACTTATTTACGATTTACCATGTTAATAAGCCAATTTCAAGCTGGCCTTGGCTGGGTCGGGGCCACTTTCGACTAAGCTAGGCTGGGCTGTTCAGTCAAAGACAAGAATTTATGCTGGGCTGGGCTCAGCTTTGTATATGCTAGAGCTGCGCTGGTGTTGGGTCCGGCCCAATATGCCCATCCCCACTACATAGCTATTAACGGTTAAACATATAGTCAGATTCTAAAGTTATGAGGCCGTGTTAAAAAGCCGGAGTGTTGCAATATTTTGTCTGAGTAAGGCATAGCGAAAGCAAATTTGCAATCTGCTGATATCGCGCGCGTAGAATGCCAGCAGGCGCAGTGTTAAAAATAACGAAATACGCAGCATACAC
>JAQGAV010003695.1:0-11856 GCA_034691345.1 Phasmarhabditis papillosa | reverse complement strand
TTTTATGACATTTGGCTCGTGCGAAAAAACTTTTAGATCATCAGCAAAAAGTGCATGCGGAATGTTACCAAGCGACATTGAAAGATCATTAATATAGACCAAGAATAACAGAGGGCCGGAGACGGTACCCTGCAAGACTCCTGATTCTACAGCAAAATATTCAGACATGTGATTATTAATTTTTACAAGCGACTTTCTATCCATTAAAAATTCTTGCAAAAAGTTTATTAGTTTTGTATCGAAACCAAATTTATTCATTTTATAGATGAGCTTATCATGTGGGACCATATCAAAAGCCTTTCGAAAATCAAAAAGTATGATATCTACTTTTGAATGTAATTGGATTATTCGCATATAGTCTTGCTGACATTTGAGCAACGCTGTATTACAAGATCGCTTTGCTCGAAAACCATATTGTAAAGGTGAGAAGCGTTCATCAAAAGTGTGTCTGATTGAGAAGGAAATCATTTTTTCCATCACTCTGCACACAGCTGATGTAATGGAAATAGGTCGGCCGGGCCAAGGTCCAAAAATTTCTAACTGGACCGGAACATTGAAAAATCCGACTTGCTGCAGCGTTTTAATGGCAAAGTTCCATGTTTGGGTCCCTTGTTTCATATGGAATTATTACTTTTCATGAATCGCCGAAACTTTTAGTCCTAAGTTTTTTTGCAACTTCTATACATTTACTGATAGCCCAGTGTAACTCCCGGTGTTTGAAATTAGAAGCCGGTTCTAGCTGGAAAGTAGGTGTGTATACAGTAATACATACAACCTTTAGAATAGAAATAGAAATATTGACTTCCAGAAAACACAAAACAAATAAAAATGGCTGAGTTTCTTTTTACAACATCTTGATTTACTTGTGTTTTTCGGAGGAAATTGTGAGAATCAATGAATGAAATAAATAAAATAAGAAAATTATCAAATGTAAAGGAGAAAAATAGTTAAAATGTAAATAGTTTTTAATTTTATTAGATTTGTGAAATTACTTCATTTCGCCCCTAGGTCTAGACGAAGCAATTTCGATCAATGCGGAGCTTGACTGATCAAATATGAATAATTTAAATACAATTTAAATAAGTGTTTTGAGTTTAGAAGTAGGATAAGCAAAAAAAAGCTGCAAACTCAATTGGGGCAGGTTTTTGCTATTGCGCGCACTAGCAAAGCATTGATAGTGAAAATTTGAGAGAAATTTTCGAATTTAAGCGTCCAGACCTTTAATTAGCATAAACCTTTGCCGTCGACTATATGGTAGTATAGAAAACGAGCGAACATATGAAAAAAAAGGGAATAAGAATAGGCGAAATTAACGAATACCGACCTAGCCAGCTGTGACAACATCTGTGATAATGGGGTTATAAAATAGTACCTGGCGAATGAAATTACGAAAGATAAACACAGCTAAATGCATATGGATTACATGAACAACGTGAACGAGCACTACTGAAGTACAGATGCACAAAAAATAAATAAAAAGTGAGACATGATGGAGATCTATTAAATAAATTTACCACAATGTGGGGGAGAATGGTGTGATGCTGGTGCTCGACGAGTGAACACGCATTTGAGGGAATGCGGTTGCCAAGCGCATCGGTGGAAGAGGACACCATATCAACCTCGTTCACTATGCACCAGCAGGTCACAGGGAGTTAGGCTTAGAATAATATAGTAAAAATCATAAAAGATAAACATACTCTCAATGAAAAGTATAACAGAATGATGTTGTCGGTACTATTTGCGTTGTCACTGCTAGATTAAGATCTCGCCTTATAATAAATATACCTTTAAACTACATGAAATTTATCCGTAGACTATAGAATACCCTGCCTTTGATTTCTGAAGAGGCGGAGTCTACTACGCGCTCCTATTGATCGTCTTTGAATCTATATAGGAGGAGGAAGGAACAGCCAAAAAGCAGGGTGGTTTCGAAAAAGTGGGTGGGCACGGGCCGGTATGCCCGACTTAAAAATAGCTCCCATCATAAACAAAAAGTATAAACGCAGTCGTTATTTGACTTGGTAATGCAAACAACAAAAATCGAGCGTAATATAAATATATTTCGAATGGGCGGTTGAGTTTTTTTAATATTAAGCATGAAGCTGCATTCTGCTTTCTATTGGTGAAAGGGTCTTAGTTTTATAAATTAAATCGTTCAGCAACTTTTTTCTCAATTTTATTCAGTTTGTAATATTGATTCCAAATATAAAATTGTTTTTACAAAATAACCCCCTTAAACCCTTCAAAAATGAGAAAGGGGGAAAAACGCTGTAGTTTTTTGTTTTTTTCGTGTTTGGGACACTAATTACCCGGGGTATTGTATACGGATATTAGAGAAGGGCAATTCGACACAACGAGCATTGCGTTCAATCGCAGCGGGCCATGTGCGGGCCTACTACTCAAATATCGGCCCCGGCCCGGCACGTGACGTTCTCAGCCCTGGACTACAGGAAACGTAGGATGTATTTGTCTGATCATCTTTACTAATTGGTTGATTTCTTCGAGCCAGAAACCCATAATTATTATTTTCAATTAGGCAATATTTCATATATACTAAAAATCGAATTTCAAACCTAACAATAATGAGCCGGATAACATAGGTAGAAAAACCAGATGAATGAATTATGTTCTTAATTTTCGTTTATTTAAAAATGTTTTCTTCAATAGCATGTACTATAATGTACGATAGTACTGGGATTCGTCTCTGCCAGAAACATTTACTTTTTTGCAGTATGTAGTACATCCGCAGGGCTAGGAATTTGACTGGCCGTGGCCGAAAATTTAAGAAGCGGGCCGGCCCGTTTCTCAAATACATAAAAATATAGGTTAACCTGTTAGGCAGGCTGACAAACAATAGAAGAATACAAGAAATGAACTACAAGAGTGCAGAAATTGTGTTTTAGCAATGTTTTTTAAAGAATATAAGATGGACAATCAAGAATCTAAAAAAAAATCACCAAAAAAGAATGACGTTAAGGAAATGTTTCAGAACATGGTTTAGGATAGTAGAATATATAGAAAACAGTGAACGTAACTAGGGCATACGAAATTCGATAGCAAACTGGAAAAGAAACCATTCTTAAATATGATAGATAATAAGGAAATATGCTAGATATTAGATATGAAGACCAAAAAACTGACGAAACCGTTTATAGAGCTTTATTGAATACGAAATGAGTGGTTAATGAGCTGAAAGCTCTTACATCAAGAACAATACATGTTAACCTTATATTATTTTCTTCTATTTTATTCAGTTTGTAATGCTGATTCGAAATATATAGTTGTTTTTACAAAATTCCCCCCTTAAACCTTTCAAAAATGAGAGAGACCGAAAAAACTTCTTTTTCATTTATTTTCTTCTTTTGCGCGTTTGGGACACTAATTACCGGAGGTATTATATACGGATATTAGAGAATGGCAATTCGACAAAACGAGCAATGCGTTCAATCGGCAGCGGGCCCCGTACTTGCCATCTACTTATATTTCGGCCCCGCCGGGGCCGATTTCCCAAAATTTCGATCCCGGCCCGGCCCGGCCCGTGTAATTCCCAGCAGCCCTGGACTACATGAAAAGTAGGCTTTATTTGTAAGTTCATCTTTACTAATTATTTGATTCCTTCGAGTCAGAAACCCATAATTTGTATTTTCAATTAGGCGATGTTTCATATATGCTAAAAATCAAATTTAAAATTTAAAAATAATGATTCCGAGAACATGGGTAAAAAAGGCAGATGAATGAATTATATTTCTGGTTGATGTTTATGTAGAAAAGATGACCTACCTTTACTATAATGTACGATAGTATTGGTATTTATCACTACCAGAAACATTTACTTTGCTGCATTATGTAGTCCATCCATATCTAACAGACATTTTGACATAAAACCGAGAATTAAATTTTGGTAGGTGTGCTAATTAATGCTAATGAAAGTATTTTCAAAAAACGTGCTATCCGAATTTCGCTTTGGTTTCCGTTTTCCTTGAGAGCCCATATAGGTAAGGTTAACTGACATGCCTTCTAAAACAACTGGCAAAACCATTCAATGAGCTTTATTGCATACGAAATGTGTGGTTAATAGATTACAAGTTATTACATCAACACCAATACATGTTAACCTGTTTGGCCTGCTTACAAACAATAGAAGAATGCACGAAATGAACTAGAAGAGTGCAGAAATTGTGATTTATCAATGTTTTATAAAGAATATAAGATTAACAATTAACAATCTAAAAAGCGCTCAACAAAGAAGAATGAAGGCAAGGAAATGTTTCAGAACATGATATTAGATACTAGAATACATTGAAAACAATCAGTTTTTCAAAGGCTTATTATAGCAAACCGGAAAATAAACCATTCTTAAATATGCTGGATAATAAGGAGATGGAAAGAATATGTTTTAGTTTTATTCTCAGAGTTTTTACAACGTTTCATATATAGAAATTCCAGCTTCCGCATTTTATTATATTTAAAAGTAGTAGTATTGTATTTCCTGGATTCGCACATATAAATAACACCATAATGGTAGATTTCTTCAAGGCAGGGCTTCAGTCATTCATTCCGGAATCTTCTGAGCAGAAACGGCTCCTTTCTAACATCTAGTCTTCGGGTGCACGAAACATGGAATAAATAAGCTGCTGGTTTCCCAAGCCTTCAGCAGCTACGAGGAGTCCATTTAATAGCCTCAGATCCTCACGGACTCAGAAACCGTTGATCTGATCACTAGGCTAAAGCACCCACTATATTATTAGATTACTTCTCAATATTGTAGAGGAAATTATACATAGCTGCCGACTTCATGTGAGAATGTCACTTCATGTTCATTCACGTGTTATTTTCTACAAAACCAAAATCAAATACCACGTTAAAAACTATTTAAACTTCTTTTAGTAATGTAAAACATTTACTCTTAGTCTACTTAGCGACTAGGTATTATTTAAAAAGTATTTTATGAAGAAGTATTATATTTCCTGAATCACTCGTATCACATAATATTGGTAGATTTCCATTCCGGAATATTCTGAACAGAGACGGCTCCTTTCTAACATTGAATCTTCGGGGACAAGAAACATAGGATAAATACGCTGCTGGTTTCCCAAACCTTCTGCAGCTACGGGGAGTCGAACCCACAGTCTCAGATCCTCACGGATTCAGATACCGCTGCTCTAACCAATAGGTATTAAATCAAACTGTACAGTAAAGAATATAGCTACATTATCGATAGATAAATTTTTTTACATAAATTCATTCATTTGGTTGTGAATAATTAACACCGACCTTCTGAACGTTGACCTAAATTTACGAGTTTTATGCGATTATCATGCCTTTTGGTTAAGTTAGCATCATGCTTGCAAATGTTGTATCAAAATAGGTAACACCTTATATTAAAATTATATATATTTTTTTCTTATTTATATTTTCTTATTATTTACTATTCTATCGATACTAAGTCGGATATGCCAATATTAGTTAACCTTTTATTAATAGTTCTTATTTTCAGCTATGAAACATTTACTTCTTCTCTTAATCGGTTCTCTTACCGTAGCCGTACCTATGAAGCCTTTATCAAATTCAACCGTTCATTCTGTACTGGAGCATTCTACGGGCCCTACATTGGTAGAAAACAGTTTCACCAGTTTATTCGTTAATTCAACGGAACCAGTTTTTTTGACAGTGGCAAATAGCACTTTGACCACCAGACTTCTAAATTCAACGGTGTTCGTATCTCAGGATTCAACGTTAGTAAATAATCAAACGGTAGTGATTCCCAGTACCGTCATTGATAATCAAGCTGCATATGATTTAGAAGGTACGTGAAGACGTTTTTGCTATGGTCGGCGGACTTATGGCCTGCAGCTAATGGTCTAATAAATTATGATTAGAGCATAGATTTGCTCTGATTACCTCAATAAACTCTAATAAATTTGCAATTCGTACCGTAACCCTTTGCAAGCGATTAGTACGCCGACTATTTATGAGCTAATATACAGGATCATTTTCTTTATATGATTGTTCTTTCGGAAAAATGTGCAATTACTATTTCAATATAAACGAGCATTTTTATTATTTTTAAAAATTAACATGTACCTGGTCCACATAGTAAGCAAATTGCTACTTTTCAATAAAATTGAGTTTATAAATTTCAGTAACATTTACTATTTCAGATAAAGAATCTTCTCAGAGAACTACAGCTTACATGATAAATACTACTAGCCAGGAGTCAGTTCCAGTCAACACCACTACTATTCTAATAGAAACAACAGAACGCATAAGAAATACTGCTAGCATCATGAAGTCCACTGAAACAATTGAGGTTTGCTTTTAAAACAAAAATGAAGATTTTGTGAAGAACAATTATGTTTCACGTGCAAATTATTACTATGGTCTATAACAAAGATACGTAATCTTTATCTTTACATAATAAAGATCTTTACATAATAAAACTAGTACAATAATATAAAACACAGCACCGCTCACTGCACTCTTTTTCGTTATGGACTATATATTTTCGAAGTATTACATTCGATTTTCAAGTTTTGTTTACGTTTAGGCTTCACCGGTTGAACACATTTCTTCTACTGCATTCCGAACAAGAACCAGCACAGTTAAGGTAAAATATAACTTGGCTTGCAGCTAAAGGTCTAAAAAATGAAAATTAGGGCATATATATGCTCGAATGAACTCTATTAAATTTCCATCTGTGTATTTTACCATATTTAACACTACACCAGCTGGGAATTTACCCGCAGAACCTGCAATGGCAAGTTTGCTTACATTTTGTCGCCAAATCTAATTTAAAACGGCTGTATTAATCTTAAATTCGGCTATAGCTAGAATGTTTTTTTCTTATTTTACCAAAATAAGACTAATATGCAGGGTGGTATATACTTTTATTGCAGACATCAACTGCCAGTGCCACTAACAGGACTGAAGAACCCACTACTACTACATCTGCTATAATTGAGGTAAACTCTCACTTTTACATTTAATAGGCAATCTCATATTAACTAGTAGTTTAACGTTTCTTGTTTAATTATTATTGCCTAGTGGTAAGAGCTGCGGTCTCTGAATCCGTGAGTATCAAACACTGTGGGTTCGACTACTAGTAACTGCAGAAGGCTTGGGAAACCAGAAGATTACTTATCCCATGCATTGTGATACGAGTGATACAAGAATTAAAATACTTTATTTTATACTTTTACATTTATTTTTCTTGTTTAATTATTATTGAATGAACTCAATTTTTATTCTAGACCACCACCATCTCAGAGAACTTACCAACTACTTCATCTGAAAGGACAATCATCTTAATCGAGGTGAGTAACGAATGTAGAAGAAAACTAGCGAGTAGGGTGGGCAAACGGTACGGTATGGTATACCGTTTTACCGGGAAAATTTCAAGATCAGTTTACCGGTATAACCCATACGTTTGGTAAACCACTATTCATTGCATACAAAAGTGAGCGTTTTTCTCCTAAAATAACCATAAAAATCTTCAAATAATACTGGTTTACCGTTTTATCGGTGACAGTTTAAACCCAGTTTGCCGTTCTTTTTCTTCTTTTTCCAAAAACCTTACTGAATACCGATCATACTTGCTAGCGTTGATACTGTAGTGTGTTTAACTGGAACATTTGAACTATTTATTGAATGTTGTATATGAGACTAAGGCTAAGGCAAGATTCTTGTTTAAACCTCCATTATTACTATCGGATGTTACTGTATCATAAATATTCTTTTAGACCACAACATCAGTATTTGACGAAATTCCGAATCCAGAAACCGGGGAAGTCATCACTTTGATAGGAGCCTACCTTCTAGTTCTTGCCGGTTAGTGTAACATCTATTGTAATATTTTTTTGAAAGGAAATGTTTCGCATTTTTTTATAAGAGAAGCGATGTGATGCACAACAATACAGGAAGGATTTCCTACACTTAAAATTAAAGTTTGCCGATTCAATAGAAAGCAATAGATAATTCAAAGAAAGAACTCAAAATTCACAGCAAAAGGTTTATTATCACCTTAATCACTCTCACAGAATACACGCTCACACCTCTATGTCTCACACCCACTCAAAAAACCCTACCTAGCTCACGAATGATGATAACAAGCGGGCGGTCTGAACTGCTTCTGAACAGAGCGCGGGGCAACACTGGAGCGCACGATACTATAAACTAGCATGAACGAACCCATTAGAAGCCAACTATAATAGAATTGTGGACTATATAATTCAAATGTTTTTTCAGTGTTCTGCGCCATTTTCCTGATTGTGTTTATTGTATTTCGTCTCAAGCGTTCTCGCCGACTTCGCGGTGCATACTGTCCAGCATTGGTAGAACGATATGAAGCCGCAAGCTATAGTCTGCCGGATGCATTTATTACTAGTGATGAAAGACTAATTTAATAATAGAATTGTAATAACTTGTTTGTAACATTCCGATTTTGTAATAAAACTTATTGCTATTTTTATGATTTCAGAATTGCTTACCGTATACATTTTCATTTCACTAAAAATACAACACAAACCTCAATTAAATGTATCAGTAATACACTACTTGTCCCAGTTGAGCGTGAGCGAGAACATTTTAATGTACATGTGAGTATGTCAAGTAAATTAAAAGGAATTCGTTGAATTGAATTTACGATAATCTGTAACATTTACTTTTAAGGAATAAGGTACAGTCTAAACCAGACCATCCAGAGGCCCGGGCCCAAGTTGCATGATATGGGCTAAACATATTCACAATTATTATTTATTACTCTTCTCTCAATCCCGGCACTGTGCGGTCGTTTCTCAATGCTCTACTTCGGCTAATGGTCAAATTATAATCTTTGAATGGCTCTGTATATTTCAATATGGTTCCATAATCATGTATAATCCTCCTATAGAAGCAGGATACCAAAGAGAATTGTATTTTTTAAGTTTAAGACAAGCTTTGCTAAGATTATAATTTGACAATTAGCAGAAGTAGATAATATTACGTATATTTGATTGAACTGAATTTGCGAAAATATGTAATATATACTTTTAAGGAATAAGGTACAGTGCCATCATATACATAATTTTCATTTGTGAATCAGCCTCGTAGGGTTCATCTAGAAATCAAAGAGACTTCTACTTTCTGGGCTATGTTACTTTATTTGAGCTAAGCATTTCAATAGTTTACTTGTATAACGTTCAGCTTGAACGGTCAATCTTGTATCAATTATTATTGATTACTCTTCTCTCAATCCCCCCCACTGTGCGGTCGGTTCTCAATACTCTACTTCGGCTAATGATTATGGTTGATAACGTTTTTATGTGATTACTAACTATTCCCAGGCTGTGTGGAAGTAAACTTTTGAAACATTTGGTTTTGACGTTGAATGTAGATAATCTTCTAATCGGACTTTCTTTCTTTCTGTTGTACAAACTAGTTCTAGAATATAATGTTTATTTATGTTACTTTGTTTGAGCCATGCATTTCAAAAAATCGAAGACTTGTAAATATATTGTGCTACAAACGTGCATGTTTTACGCACGTATTTCGGACAGTTTGCAGCAACTTCTACGCCGGCTGGGTCCCGCCGCGAACCTACCGTATTCGCAGGCAAGATTTGGGCGCCACATAGACAAGAAATGCACAACCAATTGCTGTCGGACTAGCTGTACGTACTTCACGTCGCTCTGTTTTGTATACCTTCGGGAATTATGTTATGATTAACCTATTGTTGTAGTTTGTGTTCTTCTAACCTTGTACATAAATCTCTATCTTATCTCTCTCGTTTACATCTTGTTGGGGAAACCTAGGAGCGAAACTTGTCGGCGAGCCATTCTACGCTGAAGCACCGGGGAAGAAGCTGTAGGCATACGTAGCTGGGTCAGGGCCTAATTGTGGCTCTCAAAAGGCTATCTACGCTGAACATATATGTTTATTTTTCGAATGACGCCTTGTGTTATAAATTGTAGTTGTGTTAGGCACATATATTTCACATTGCTCGTTAGATTAAAAAGAACTATAAAAATATTGTTTATTCATTTTAAGAAACGCGAGATCACAGATGTTTGGAGCGAAGAAGTGAGATGAGGGAGCCATAGGAAGTGGGACTTCATAGCACACCATACAGCGAGTAGAGGCGGCAAATCAGAACAAATTTGCAAGATTTCTTTCTTCGGGGGGATTCGAACCTTCGAGATCCCTTTATTCATACTCGGGGGAAAACAATGCCACTAAAATTTAAACTTTATTAAAGTAGCCGGGCTGGCGGACCGGCCGTTCGACAAGCCTGAATTTAACCATGAATCCATTGAAGACCCAAAGTGCAGATCTTTGTAATGCAGTTCAACAATAGGCACCTTAGATTGAAAACACATATAACTGTAAGATGTGATAATTTATTTTAGGACTATCTTGACAAGCATTGTAATGATCGTTACCAAATTGTTGAATACAACGCAAACTAGAATATTAAACGGTTAAAGTTGCCTTTTAGCCTTAATAGACAGCAATTCAACAATTACATTTTTATTTCAACAACCAATCAAAGCTCAGAGACGACACTGTAATGTGGTGTCGTGATAACTGCTTCAAGTATGATTACGTTATTTAAAGTTGTATTACATAATGATCAGCTATAGTCCTTAACAAAAAGAAGACTGCAGTTCGCGGTGTTGTGTAAGGTTTGGAAAATCGCTCGTTCAGTGGCAAAATTAAACTTCCTTTATATGGTTTGAAGCGCAATTTTTTGTTTGTTGTCAGAAAAATATTATTGAACTAGTTTTATTTTGTATCATGTCCTGAAAAAGACAAATACGCAATCGCGGAAGCCTACGTATACCACCGCGCTCTGCGGTCTTTTGTTTGTTATAGACTATAGTCTACTCGTTGCTCAACAAAGTCGCTGTTATCGAAGTTGATATAAATATAATTGTTAATATAGAGGATATCAATCGAATGCAATATTTATTAAAAAAGAAGGGAATCACATACAGTATCAACCCCAGAATACTGGAAAGAATATTTTCTTTTCTGGTTTCTCATTTGCTTGAATGTCCCCATTGTGAATTCGCGCAACTCTTGGCATTAAGGTGGCAGTTCTTTGACGAAAAACAGCCTCAATCGCAGTGGAAAATGTCAGAATCAGCATCATCAGAGAAAGAATGCAAGTGACTTTCATTCTGCAAGTATATTCTTGATTTAACTTTATCTTCTAATCAAAAACGTTTGAATAGATCTGCGTATGGTGTGAAACAACTGCTATATGAGAATGTTACGAAAAAAGTTAACAGTTATATAGGATTACATTATTTACTTAATTTAATTTGCTATTTAATATATTTGATAATATAGAGTATTGAAAAACGCAATACAAACTAGAAATCTTCTGTTGTCTCGATGATGGAATGGTTCTTACGAACAGACTTCCCAAATAGAGCCCGGCCAGCAATCCCGGTCCAGGCCGATCCGAAGTTTCTAATTTTAGACCCCGGCCCGATGAGCAGTGTGCTTACGAATATATGACAACTTACTTCCAAAGGCCGCAGACTGGAATGTTTATTAACAAGTTAGCTGATCTGTATTTATACGAACCATCAACACCATACTAACCATTTATGTCTCCCAGTTTCAAGCACTATTTCACCATTAACGTTTTGCAACATATATAATGACTCTTAATTTTGAATTCAAGCAAATTCATTTGAATTTCAATATGATTTGTGTCTAAAAATAGCCTTTTTGTTATAAACTAGTCGATAGAGATCAAGAATTTTAATTTGACCTGACACGATCAATCAGAGGCCCGGCCCGGCCTGAAATTTTGGAGGTCAGGCCGGGCCGGGCCGGGTAAGGCGGGTTTTTCTTCAGGATCCCGGTTTT
>JAQGAV010003694.1:0-11857 GCA_034691345.1 Phasmarhabditis papillosa | reverse complement strand
GTTTAATTTTAGAACTTATAACTGCGATGATTACTCCAAATTTGTCTCCGGTGAAGAAAAGTTGGACTACTTTGGGAAGGATGAAGTGCCAGAGGTAAGTCCGTTTATATTTCAATTTGCCATTAGCCTGTTAATACCGGCATTTTCAAATTTGATCTAGTTTCCTCTGCTGGGTTCCGTAAACGAAACGCTGAGTCAGGGCATGGAAAAGGCCGGCACGATTCTCAATTTTTCGGCCCGTGCCGATTTTTCCAAAATGTCGGCCCCGGGCCGGCCCGTCAAATTCCCAGTCCTGCGCTGAGAAGTATGAATATTTGATAAAATCCTGCTTTATATTTTATGACACTACAGTACTCTGACACAGTAAAACGATCTAGTTGATTATGTAACGTTATAAACTTTATTAATTATTAAACTAGTTCATTATATGTGTTTATATATTATTTTCAGACTAACAACGAAAACCAGGAAAACAATGCGCCCGAAATAGAAGAAGAACAAGTTACTCAGGCTATTTTAGAGGTTTGTAACAATAATAATTATTATTAGTTATAATTACTTTAGTATGTGGAAGTTAAGAGACTCAATTGGGCTGAATTAAACACAAGAGAAGAGCTTTACGCGATATGTGATATAATATCAGCTGAGTTTGGAGGTCTACCGGATAGTATTCTGAAGCCGGCTATGCTGGAAACACTTAACAAGAATCTGTCGGATCATCAGAGCTCACATTGGATGACAGAACACTTACATCATTTGATTAGGTAGGCAATTGCATTCGAAAAGTTTATATATATTAACAATATAGAAAATGAGTTGTATTGAAAATTAAAAGAAGTATTGGATAGTATTTAGTAATATAAATATAAATAAAGTATTTTCGCGTTTCGTCTGGTGATCCTATACGAAAAATGGTTCCCATCAATATATACCTTACACTATATCATTTTAGTATTTATAAATATATAACAATGACCGTTTAACAATACTCAATTGTTATACAAATCACTATTGTATAGTAATTGCATATTACTGTTACTTAACAGTTATTGGTTTTTGTATAATATTAGGTAAACTTTAACTATGTTCTAGAAACAACAATATATATATTTATTTAGGGAATGGAAGAGAGAAATTGTCAGTGAAGCTCATTTCAACAGATCCTCTGAGGTGGTGATGGCAGCTCCAGTATACGCACCGGTACAGTCAGAGGAAACAAGGAAACGAAAATAGTAAGTTTCAGACAAAAAACATTAAACTTCAAGTTTATCTTAATAATTGTTTACTTTTCCATAAGTGTATTACAATAATAGACAGAAAATGATGATTTTACATTCGCTTTTCATAGATACTTGTGCTTTCAGAGCAAAAACAAAAATAAATCTTTGACTAAACAATTAATAATTAGTAACCTATTCATTTTTAGCAAGAACACTAAATCGGGACGTGCTAAGCTAGGAGTCGGAGCCTTCCTTCAGGATGCCAAGCAGAGCTTGGCTACTGAAAATGGTCGTCACGATGTTGATGAAGACGATTCCGGAAATTTCCTGATTGATGGAGAACCGTTGAGCTTCGAATCATGGGCTAAGTAAGTTTATGGGTGTATTAGACAGGCTGTGTTATTTATTTCCTGTAATCGCACATATCACACAATAGCTGGAGATTTCTTGCAGGGAATATAAAACAAATCATCTATGATATTTCAATCGATTGTAGGAGCTATTCGTATCTAGTATAATTATGTCTTACGTGATCCATACATACTAAAACAGAATAACTTGTACAATTCTTTAAATTCAGGTTCACCCAATCGAGCCAACCTGATGTGGTGACCGCTGCACAGCCTAAGAAGACCGGCCGTCCTGCAGCTCCTAAAATGGATATGCAGGACCTAAAGACACTCCGGAAGAAGCAGAAGTTCGCTATGGAGCAACGGACAGGAGCTAAAAAGATGAAGATCATGGAGGAGGTATGTGGCTTACAAGTACACCCAGAAGGAAAAAAGACGACTCTTTTTGTCGGGAACCTAACACCCATCACAATTTTAAAATAGCCATTTTTACAAATAATATATTTATTTTTGTCATTTTGTATTGATATTTCAGGCACGAAGAGAGCTCGCGGCTTTAGACGCTGAACAGAAGGAAAATGCTGAAGAGGTACGATAGATTTGATTATTAGCAACATTTGTTAGGATTAAGAAGAATTTAAAACCAGAAACAGAATTTGTGTTAATATATTGAGCCCAAGAAAATAGTGCTAATTAAATGGAATCAAAGCCATTTTAAAATGAAACATTGCACCACTAGATTACTGTAAAAGTAGACATGAAAACCAAAATTTGACTAAAAACTCTTCAATTTCAGTTAGATGATGGTGAGATCGTGAGCGAAGATGAGAAGAAGAAGAAGACCAAAAAGAAGAGAAACTCAAGGTTTGTAAAAACTTTTGAATTCTAATATAAATAACAATAAGAACTAGCGTCTGGTACCAGTTCTCTTTCATAGGAACATTATTACCGAAACCGGAGTGAAAGCTTTCATAATTCAACGGTTTCACTTAAAATAAGAGTCGTACACTATTAGATGTAGCAGTCCTATCTATAGCAAAATTGAATTGGAACCCAAAATACTGGAAACGGAATCCCGCCCCGCAAATTTTGATCTTCGCTATTTGGATAACAAAAATGCTTCACTATCTTTACTATCCGTTGATTGAGTATCGCATAATTTGCTTTTTTCAGTGACTCCAGCAGTAGTTCTTCATCTTCGAGCTCCTCAGATAGTGATGATGATGCTCCAGACTCCAGAAAGAGACGCCGTAAGAGAAGAAAGCAGGAACTTAAGAAGGTAAGAGTACTAATCAATATTATCAGATTTGGTTAGATTTACCTATCAACATGTTACAGTCATATCAGGGACTAGGTCTCCCTTACTATATGAAAATTTTCTACATAAATTTGTTATTTCGAAAAAAATCAGGGGGACCCTCATGTTTGGTTTTGAGTCAATGTTGCTACGGGCCGAGCCAGAGGTCAATTTTGGAGAATATTCTGGGCCCGACCCGACTCGATGAGAGGTCTGATTCTATATAAGATAATGCGTTGTTAGCAAAGCTCTTGATACAGACGTAGTGTAAGATATCTGTCATTTTTCAACTCATTTCGTAGAATGATGAAACTAATTTTTACAATTTTAATATTTATTTTTCTTTCAGAGACAAAACAAGCCTCTAGCACAGAATCCAGTATTAGTGAAGCTGTTTGAACAACGCCGAGCTATTGTATCAAACCTACCAATGGAGCAAAGGACAGGATTCGCAGCTATTTTAAGACAGGTTAGTATTAAAAGTAGTAAAATAGGTTCACGGGCCTGGCCGCGCCGGGGCCGACTTTTTGGGAATCGGCTCAGGGCCGAAAATTTAAGAAACGGGCCGGCCTTTTCCCAGCCCTGGATTAACCCAAAGATAGTTTGCATCACTAATGAAATGACAAGTACTAACAAACTAATTTTCGACTAAACTATATCCTATCCTCAAAATACAGATCTCTCCAGTGAGCCCCGGCCCGCTGAGAAGTCTGGAAAGTATCACCCTTTTTTCCATGTTTCAATAGGAATTCCACAAATATAATAATATAATCCATAGTAAAATTTAAGAAAACTTTCATTTCTAACTTCTGGGTAAGCAAAATGTGGTAGTAATTTTCAATATGATCGAAAAATCACTGCCAAAATGAATCAGTAATCACCAGTACCTACAAATCTATGTTTCCTAAAAAGATAGTACACTCAAATTGTTAAACTCTCAAATGAGCACGGCTCGTTATATGTTTTAAATGACTTTCCATAACTGTAATCTTTTTTCAGATTCATTCAAGTGGAACTACTCCAGCTTCAAACAACAGTGTCATGCAGCAAGCTTCGGCCATGTTCAAATTTTAATATTATTAGTTTTAGATTCTATTTTTATGAGTAATAAACCTCGTGGATTGATTCTCAATGTTTAAACGAATTACATTTCCATGTTTGTCAAATATGTTATGCCAAATTGTATTTGGCGTGTTTTTCGTTAAAGGTCTGCTTTTATACAAAAACGACCTCCTCTGATTTTAATTAGATTTCATTTTTATCAATTCTAGTATATATTATCAATAATAATAATAAATAAACATTTATTGTTATTATTATTATTATTATTATTATTAATTCTCGGTGAACTTTGTTAATTTTCTAAATTCTAACAATAGTTATTATCCTATTCTTTGTATCTCAAAGGCTTTCGTTTGACCATGATTTGTTAATCATTTATACAATTCGCAAGTTACTGGTAATTCTGTTTGAAGCTGTTGATCGTGTTGTTCAATATAATTTTATATGTCATTTTATAAATAAACTGTTGTTTCTAAATAGTTTGTTTGTTATTTATTCGTTCCTGGGATCGGTGGTTCTTAAATAAGATAAAAAAAGAGAGTGTTAAAAAAAGAATTCCGTTGAAAATGGCCCTGTATTTTTAAAAAGTATTTTATTCCGATATCAATATTTGGGTCATCAGTAGTTTCTTTCCTGGATCACAGCACCAGTGACTATACGACGGAGCGTTCTGGCCTTCTATCAAATCGTCAAAGTTTTATTTGCTTGCATCAGTAGATCCAGAGCGTTTTAGGCCTACATCCAAAGGAGGCAAAATCCGGCTTGGGATGGGTCGAACACACAGCCTCTCATCCTCACGGATTCGTAGACCGACTGACTAACCACTGGGCTATGGAGCCCCTTTGCCCTGTATATTCTCGAAAAAACAATGTCTATAATACGCGAGTGACACTCAGTCGTCAGCATTATCATTTGAATCAGAATTTCTGAAAGAGACTATAATATTACGTACTCCAAGTTTGATGTATTTTGATATTCAAGTGTACTCTGGAAATCATAAAGATAAAAAAACTGATAGCTCACAAGTTGCTTCTGTATCGTAAGAAGACAACCGAGAAGGCACGGAACGGCTAATGGAACTAATCTTTCGGTTGTGTACTTTACTCCAGAAACCAACTACAGTAGATGCTCACTTTCTTTCTACTTCGGAGCCATTCCGTGAAGCAGGGCTGGGAAGAGGCCGGCTGGCCCGCTTCTCAAATTTTCGGCCCCGCGGCCAATTGGAGCTACTGAGCTTGGAAACATTGTCTACTATTTTCCTTTTATATTAGTTCCCTATGTATTGTCTTAATTCTAACATAAGTTAGGGCTGTTCTATGTGTGTTGGTTGACCTGTTCATAAGTATTACGAGTGTACAACAGATGACCCCAACAGAGACACAATCAACCTAATGTCACCAGATGCACAATGCAACAAGATCACAGATTTAAACCCCACAAAAAGTATGCTATACCGAATTACGACTAGAATAGCAAGAGTTTTACACGGAACTCACAGAAAATAGAACTGGCGGAAACAAAACTATTTTAAAGGCAATTGCAAAAATATTCAGTGAAAAGTAGTTTGGTTTTGACGGTTTTGCTCTCGGGGATTCCCCTTTATTTTGCGCGAAAGGTATAGGCTAAGGATTTGCTAAATAACTCTCAGGAGCAGTACAGGAACAGATACACTTTTACAAAATCTAGATAAGTAAGCTTATGTATTCCGAAGCATTCTGCTGCTACGGGGAATCTGACCCACATGCTCATCGAAACCTTCTGGTTTCCCGAGCCAACGTTCTAAGAGTCATTTGAAATATTCCAGAATAATTTTGAAGCAAGATGCAACGTTTTATGAAAACCAGATTTTTGTCAAGGTGTTTCATCTAGCACCTGGATATTATTAACTAATATTTCGCAACCTATTGACCTACTGTAATTCAAATTGCTCTAGCGCCTGCTCATCGCTAATAGCGCACCTTCTGGCACTCGAGCGCGTAATTATAGGCTAATCTCTAAATAGGGCTAATGTACGGATTCAAAATATTCAAAAATTCGTAATATTTGATAAGCATACATCTGTGCTCCTAGAAACGGTATGGATTTAGTATAAACTATGTAAAATAAATTTCTTTTACTTTTATTTACAAAGTGATTTGGCCTCCTAATCAATTTCATAGTAGCCTGAATCAGCCCGAAGAGTTAGATTTTCCGTACACCCAAGCCAAGAGGTCTGACTCAATCGACCTTATTCTTCTATTACGTTTACTAATCTCTATTTGAATTGTTTGAATAAGTTGCATTGTACTATATATAGATCATTATAAATGAATTATTGCGGTACTTGACCTTTTATAGGGATAGATGGACACGAAATGGGATTAATATACAGAGTCTTAGAAGAGATTGTAGTGGCAATAATAAAATATGTATTATTACTAAAGATATATTAGAAAATTGGTTCAAGTAACGTTATTTGTATGGTATTGGATATTATAAACCGAAACATTACCTAAAAATATTGATTGCCCAGTTATGTAGTTTCTGAGTTATAACTGTGTATTACCTATCTACCTTTACACATTTTACCTGATTTCAACAGGTTAGAACATATTCCTGCTGATAAGTACAGATCTCAACACATTATACAGATTTCGTACTGACTAATACCGAACACGTTGTGCCCTGCTGTGTTCTGTAAAAAAACATCCTAATTTTTCTTGCAAAGTAGTTGTATTGTTCTAGGGATTAAGGGGTCTATTTCACGGGTTTTACTAAATTTCCGTAATCATTTTGAGTCCCTAAACCCGAAAAAAACAAGCACTTTGAATATATGACTAAAAATACCAATTAAATAATCAGAAAATCTTACAAAATATACATTAAAAATGCCGCCACATGCTATCCTGAGTTTTAAAAAACTCAAATCGTAACACATGAAAGTTACTCTTTTCTCCCCGATCATTATGCTGGTCAAGAAACCATTGTGAATACCAGTTCTCCTTGAATTAAACAAGACGGAATCTGATTTATTACTCGACTTACTGAGTACTCCAGTTATAGACTGGGGGTTCGGGTCAAATTTTTGACAATGCCGGGGAGCCAGGCTATCCGTGTAGTGCCAAAATAAAATATATGTGCCGTTTTATTAATAGTCTTTATTTACAAATCGCAATAACAATAATACTACATTTTCATCTACAATTCTTAGTAAAGGTCAACTTTAGCTTACAATATGAGATAGATCAATGTGGGAAAATAATTATCGGGCTCGTGACCTCACAGGGCGGTATCCCGCAGCGAAAGCCACTGCCGGCATACTGTAGCATGTGACGTCACACACCGTTTATGAGATGCAATTCGCTAGGAAAGACACGGGATAAGAAGATACTGGAAACTGTATAGAGAGAATGTAATTAGGCTAACAAAGCCCATTTGGGTTACTGTAGCTGATTACGGTAATTTAGGCGATGCAGGGATCGGTGGGTTGTTGGTTGATACCGTAGCTTCTCATGTTGATTCTGGAGAAAGCTAGACCGCAAGAGCTGGTGATGGGATCAAAGATGGCGTGGATGATGAATTCCCAAGGCTGAAAGGAAAAGTTTAGAGAGTGTTAGGAAACTAACATTTTACATACTTTTTTGTTTAAAACATTTATTTTTCAAAAAAGTTGAGAGTCAAATGAGTTTAGTTTGCTTGGTACTAGTGGCATATTGTATTCTTATTTACTTGTATCGTATCGTAAATTGTTTATGCGCAATGCTCTGCAGCTGTAACAAAATACACATTACAGTTAGTTACAAGTCAAATATTAAAGCTAAACCGCATTAGGTAATATTATACTTAATAGAGTTTTCTAGACTGTAGTCAAACTATCGGTTTAAAACTTAAATGCGATCATATTCCAAGACCAGAAATGGAAATGGAAATGGGCAGCATTGTCGAAATTTCTCGGCCCGGGCCGCCCATTAAATTCCACCACTGACTCAAAATTAAAAGCTATGGTACTCAATGTTAGCTGGAACACTATAGAGCGCACGCAAATTTCGGGAATTACGACTACCAAATCCCCTAAAAATAATGTGAACATACCTTAGCCAACCAGGTTCCGATGATGTACAACAGCTTTCCAGCGGGTTGGACAAAGTAAGAATTGACAACTGCGAAGAGGGCAAAGAAGATTCCGAATAGGATTGCGAACAGAATTTGGAAGGGAAAGGCGACCACCTTGTACACGAAGTTGCGAGTGAAACTGAAAATAAATATATAGGTAAATAATTAATATTAAAAATACTCAGTTAAAGTATCAAACATGTTTAAAGTTAAGTTATAGCATATTTAAAGAGCTAGGTTCCCAGCATAGTATCCTGGGGCCGTATCCACGAACGCCGTTAGACGATCCGCTCCGGGATGTGCCCATAAGACGTCTCATGGGTCGTTGATTCAGATGCCATGAGACGTCTCGTGGTGTTCGTGGATACCGATTCTGGGAGCGCTGCGGTGGTATATGAAAATTAATATACTTTTGAAGAAAGCCTAACACGAGTGTATAATGAGAGGAGTTCGGGCTCCAAGTTTTTCGAAACTTTTAGTTTTCCTTCAAATTATACTTTTTATCCCCAGTATTGAATGTTGCTCTTTTTGAGAGTTGTAATCTCTGTCGTATACAGCTTCATCTACATGTTTATAGGACGTTAGATGATATTAGCGATTTCCTTTCTGGCTTAATCCGCAGAAAGATTTATGGATAAAAATAGGAAGCAGCTCAAATATGTTGCCAAAGTTTACGAACACTCAAGTAATGTAAAAAACGGTTTTGAATAAGAACAAAGAGAAATTTAGTAGATTGGAAATGTTGCTGCAAAAATACATTCATTTTTATTTAACGCCTCAATGTTCAACGTTTTAAAAAACTTGGAGTTCGAATTCCTTTCAATATAGACTCGTGTTAGGCTTTCTTCAAAAGTATATTCATTTTTATGCAACACCGCAGCCCTCCCAGAATCGGTATCCACGAACACCACGAGACATCTCATTTCATCTGAATCAACAACCCATGAAACGTCTTATGGGCAACCATCCATTACTTTGATTCCAGCCCAAACTAAGTCGCTGACTTACTTGAAAATGCTGTTGGTAGCTCTCCATCCGCAGTCCATAGAGTGTGCTGAGTCGGCCTCTCCGAAGATATCTTCAAAGCCGAACTGGACGTTGTTCTGGTTTCCTCTGTGATCGCGATTCACCAAGTCGATTCCAATGGAGATGTTCTCTTCCTTTTGCTCTTGTTCAGATTTATCCTTCTTGGAGCAGAATTTGAAGAAGCACCTGGAACCGATAGGTTAGTAAATATTACTCATGATTGCGATTTTTACTATAGTCTCTTTTAAGAGTAGGGGTTTTCAGAGGTGGGTATATGAAAAGCAATAGTTTAGAAAAATTATGTTGGAAAAGCCTTATTCGAATATCGCCTCTATTCTATTTAAGTAAGTACTAGCCTTAAAGTCATTTTAGCTGCAAGCCAGGGGCTTAGGCTTGCACTTCGAAATTTTCATGCCCGGGCCGGTCCGGTTCGCCTCATTCAACCTACTTCTTAGGCTTTGGCTCTACTTCTCCCTCAGTCTTTTCTTCCTCTGCGGCTGGTTCTTCGGTAGCAGCGGCGGTTGCGGCCTTCTTTCCCTACAAATTAACATTTTATTATGCAATTTGAGTAGTTAGCTTTGGCCGGCCAAGTGGGACCAGAAAGGGCTGATGAGTTCCAGTTTTGTTACATTTTAATGAGCCAAACACACAAAATTGCTGGGAAAGGACGAAGGTCAGCTTAGAAGTTTTTGGAATTTCAAGGGAATCCTGAGGTCAAATACAATTCTAAGAGTCAACTTGGGCAGTGCATAATTTGTATATTTTTGATGTTTCTGATCCAAAGCTAATTCAAGATAAAAATTGTTGAATCCCACGCTAGTGCAATCAAGATTGATGTGGTATTAGGGCCTTTTTGAACGAATACTATGATTAAATGGTTTAAAAGAAGCGAGGTGTAAGATCACCAGAATTTTTGGGTCATACTTTAGAAAATCCTACTTCCTTGTTCTTGAACCACACAAAAAATTTAAATAACCATATAAAATCGACAGTTGTTCTAACTAGAAGCAGGTGTGTTCACGGGAGAATCCAGGCCAACTTGGCAAAACTAATCCCGAGGCCTGTCCCGTCCTGAGTTACCCCGCCTAAACTCCACCCCTGACCTGAACTGGTTACTTTTGAAGTCAACAAAAGTTATAGGCATTTTTATCTAGAATTACCTTTCTGTTAAAGAACCATCCCTTCTTTCCGGGCTCCTCAGTCTTCTTCTCCTCAACTGGAGCGTCGACAGCCGGTGCATCGGCAGCTGGTGCGTCAGTATCGGACTTGAGGGGGATCTTCTCCTCTACAGCTACCTTTTCTTGTTCAGAAGCCATTGTGTGAATGTGGACTGGAATAGTAAGTTTAAGTTAAGTTATTAGTTTCTAGAGAAATAATAAAGATAGAAAGTGCGTCTTATACAAGCTAAAGAAGTTTGAATCTAAATTAAAACTCGGTTCGGGCAGGTACGGCTTTCGGGAACTTAAAATCCTTATCAGATTAGTTAAGCTACTTAGAACCTGCATCAAATCCCGAAAAGTTACTTTCAAAATCTATCTCACCATAAGACCAAGTACTAAGATATGATTTCAAAAATTATAGCTTAGCTCCCCCAAATCCCACTTTACAGCTCAATCATCAAGATAACAAGGAATTCTTCTCAAAACAAAAAGGTGTTGTTTTTCATCATCCCAGGTTGTTTGTTTTCAGCCCCGGCGGCGCCTATATTGCTCTTCCAGATGATCGACTAATAGTCGGAATAGATGAAGAGATGGAGCCGCCGGAGCCGCGGCGCAAAAACAACAAATTACTAGACTAGCCGGCTAGAAAATGGTGTGAGGAGCAGCGTATAATTAGCTGAATTATCTAGAACAATTAAATGGCAGCTAGGCAAAAACAGAGGGTTCGAATTATATAGAGGACTTTTTGGTAATGATCTGACTAGTTTATACACATATTGTAGAATATGTATATAGAATTAAAGATCTTTTTAGGATTTGGTTTAGTATGTAAACGAACTATTAGAAATTGATAGACACGGCCGAACCAGTCGCCGTAGTATGGAAACGCCCGGGTGGGTGCCCGGGCCGTTTTTGGCTGCCCGAGCAGTTGAGAATTGTTGGCCGGGCAGGCTAAAAAATGCCCGGGCGTTTCTATATTACGGCCACAGTATTCTTATTATTAGCAAAGCAGGATCATATCTTTTAAGAAGTTAGAAAGAGTTCTTCAATGTGGGTAAGAGTTAGCATTTTGTGTAAGATAAATAATAATAATTAAGAACAAAGTTAGATTTGCAAAACTGCAAAAACAATATATAAACTAGTAAACTATCATTAGCTAAATAATAATAAATTATCTGATATCCAAACAAACTCCTACTTCAAATACAACTCTAGTATATAAATGTGTTAATATAACAATATAGTAAGAATTTGAAACAATAACGGGGGGACATTGCTCATTTATGCAAATGTGGTATAGTGACTATAGGACATCTGTCATTGTAAGGGCTCCTAAGGGACCAACAGGGGTCATCCGACTCCGCCCACAAGCCCGCCATATTCCCGCCAGAACCTGCAGGAATTAGCTAGCGGCCATATCCCCACAGGGAACGCTCCGCCTACTTTTATGGTGGGGACCGGCGCTAAGGACGCTTAACATAATATTGCAGATAAAGGGAACTGCACAAAAAGTTGAGAGGTCATTGAGAAATACATTGAGAGGCTAATGATATTTCGATAATCGAATGATGCTGGTGCTTTAGCCTAGTGGTTAGAGCAGCGGTCTCTGAATCCGAGAGGATCTGAGGCTGTGGGTTCGACTCCCCGTAG
>JAQGAV010003693.1:0-11859 GCA_034691345.1 Phasmarhabditis papillosa | reverse complement strand
CTTCAAGAGTTGATATCTTTTGATGGTTATAGGTAACATATTTCTCAGTTAAACGACAGTCATCCACTGAAAAATAGAAATCAAGTATTAACGTAACTGAAAATAGTCTTTCTTAAAAAAGTAAATTCATATTATATAACACCGCTGCTCTGCAGGATACCGCGCTCTAAAGCTAGCTCTTGGTTAACCTTGTAGCGTTCGTTCCAGTATTTCTAGTAACTCTTTATGTGACTTAGTATAGTCTGTCTGCATTAGGCGAAAGATTTTCAGCCCAATATCCCCTGGGTAAAGCGGTGTTTATATAAAAAAGAATGTATTCTTGAGGGAAACGCTCCCAATAAACCTATTTTTCAGCCGCTACCTAAAATACTTGGAAACCTAGCTGTTGAAACAGACTATATTTAGATCTGCAATTTCACGGAGTACAAACTGTTATGCGAAGTGTGCTCCTTCAAGTTGGCAGGCGGAGCAGTGGGAAAATACAGGAAAAATTTGGGCGGATTGGCCCAGTGGTTAGAAGCTTTGCCTCATAATCCGCCGCCTCCGCTCCCCAGGTGCTGTGCAATGGAGTCCTGACTCCCTATGATCCCTTCGTTTCACTTTATCCTTCAAATTTCTGTGATGCCGTGTTTCGTAAAAATGAATAAACAATACAGTATCTCTAGTAAACTCACAATGACTGAATATATTCAATACAAAATGCCGCGCCCTCTGGGTATGTCCCAAATGCGAATGCATGCAATGTAGGATCTGATACACAAACGTTACAGGTTGAGCTGAAACACAGGAATTATAATAATATATTCAAATATATTATAATTATAACTGTTTTATTTATAAATAACCTACGATGGTACTTATAAACCGGTGAGAACACCTTCAGTAGCGAGTTGTTAGCATCCGTAAGGCCTAGTTCAAGTGCTCGCGAGAGGATGCAATCGACCACCTGCAATTATAGTTTGTATCAAGACCTATATTTCCAGCTTCAGGAATTGAACAAAATTTTAATTTTCTCTTTTTGTTTTATAGTCCATAACAAACAAAAGTCCGCAGAGCGCAGTTGTATACGTAGGCTTCCACAATTGCGTATTTGTCTATTTCTGGACATGATACCAAATAAAACTAGTACAATAATATTTTTCTGACAACAAACAAAAAATTGCGCATCGAACCATATAATGGAAGTTTAATTTTGCCACAGAAAGAGCGATTTTTCAAACCTTAGACAACACCGCTCACTGCAGTCTTTTTTGTTATGGACTACATATTATACCGGCAACTTCCTTGAACCTCTGAAGCCTTTATTTTCACTTCCACCTTTCAACTAAATTACTATTTACAACCCTTATTTTCTATCTAATTACTATTTTTACAATAATTTTGTTGTTAAAGTCATGTGTGGTCCACTCCTGGTTCTCACGGTACTTATATTTCAAATGCTTTCTAGTAGAAGCAAACACAAAGTCTTTAAGTTGGCTTGAGAAGAGGAAATCAACTTTAGTAAACTTATAGTCAACGCCGAGAGTAATAATGGAGTGTCACTTACGTATTCATAGGATTTTTAACACCGCACCAGCAGGCAAATTGCACGCGCGTACTTGCAAAGTCCAATATTGAACTGGGAGTAGCCGCCAGATGCTGGCGCGGTGATGCTTCAGAAGTTTAACGTCTAAGGAAGTTTCCTACCTCCAAATCTTTCATCGCTACCACAGTGTGTATTAGGAGCTAAGGCTGCAGCGCAGTATCCTGTAGAGCCGCGGTGCAAAATAAGAATGAATTCACTTTTAAAAAACGACTCAAAATTCTCCGATTTCCATTTATATATACGTACATAGTACCGCTGCTCTACAGGACACTCCATTGGAAAACTATTTTTTGAAACCAAAATGATTATCATAGAAACCTTGGCAAGACAATCTATTTAACAAATGTTTCACAAGGTTTAAAATTTATAGTTATATAACTTATATTTCCTAGACATTCCCAAATTATTAATTTTATATGGGAGGGGGAGGGGGGCATTCCCGCTAATATCTAATTCAGCCATTTATGTGTTGGTATATTAATCACTTCATTAGGAGAAGGCATCTGGCAATAGTGCTTACAGCCAACACTTAGCACCACCCAGTCAGTTAAAGGACTGCTCCCTCTTTCTTCAAACATCTATTTGCTTGTTTAAAGGACTGATAGCTATTACGTGACGGACCTTTTTTTCATAAAACTTCTCGAGGAGCTAATCTTGTTTTAGCGGATTTTGGAAAAAATCGGGCCGTTTCCAAGATTTCCGGCCCCGGCTGGGTTTCAGGGTCCATTTAGAATCAAACTTAGAACGTTTATTTCACCTATGTTAGAAGACGACGTTATTTTTTCAATAACAGAAAAACCGAAAAAAAAACGGATATCTTACCTTTTATAGCCTACATACCACTTCCAACCCTCGGCGTTATCAGGACCACCCATCCACTTAAAGGACTGCTCCCCTTTTCTTTAAAGGTCTATTTGCCTGCTTAAAGGACTGACTAAACTCGGCTCTTCCATACGGGACCTTCTTTAGTATTCAAAACAAGTGGATTTGTAACAGGGTGCTTAGAAACACACTTGTTGCGTGTAGTGGTGGCAACGACGTGAAAAGTAAAGCCTGGGGGGCGGAGCCTTATTTTTATAAATGATTTTTTTAAATAAATAAAATGTTTTAAAACTTTTTATTTAAAAGGAAGAGTTCATATTTTAGATAGTTTCAAAACCTATACAATAAAAGTAGCTTTGATGAGATTATGAAGTTTTCTTTAGATTAGAATAATTCAGTTTAGGCTTCCTATAGTCAGATTCAAAAGTAATCAGGTCGTGTATGCTGCGTATTTCGTTACATAACACTCCTGCTTATTAACACGGCCGTAGTACTTTTTAATCCGACTATAGTGAATTTCAAGAGCTATGTTTCCAGCGCAGTATTCTAGTGAAAAATAATATCAAATTAAAATGAACGGAATTTTGAACAGAAGGGTCCCACCAATCCAACTACTTTTCATGCATTTTTATACAACACCACCGCTCTTCAGGCTTTGACACAGACTATATAGTCTATAACAAAAAGAAGAATCTTTGAAAAATCGCTCGTTCTGTGACCAGATTGGAAAACCATTATATGGTTTGATGCGCAATGTTTGTTTGTTATCAGAAAAATATTATTCTATTAGTTTATTTCATATCATATCCAGAAAAAGACAAATACGCAATTGCGGAAGCATATGTATACCACCGCGCTCTGCGGTCTTGTGTTTGTTATAGACTATATGTTTGTAGTAATTGTATCTCCCCAACCTTTCATTCAAAATAAGTTGGGACCCATGTTCCCTTTATATATTCTCGTTTTCCCCGTGCACTTTTAAACTGCTCTCGCAAAAAACTCGGCTAAACGTCTCGGTTCATAAATTTTAAATTTCCCCAGTCGGTAGGTAGGTGTTCCAGCCACTTGATACTAAAGCTGAGCCCACCACTGAGCCGCCGCCGTCCCGTTCAATTCAAATCCACAAATTGGCGCCAAATCCCATATTCCCCTCTACTATATTCGACTCTTTGTGTTGCGGGCAAATAAAATTTAAATCTTTGAATTGGCGGGCTCCTCCGCTAAGAAGGCGCTAAGCTCCGGCCCCCCGCCCGCTCGCTGAATGAGTCTAACTAGAAAAGTGAATTTATGCGACTGCACTGCTTTTCAGCACTACCGCGACTTTCATATGAGGTTGGTTGGTCCGACCCCCGGCTAAGATAATTCACTTTCTCTTGTTTTTCTTTGCATTAAATGAGAGTCTGGCGAGATTTTGACTAGCTTCCTAGTTTTTAGAATGAGAAGCTAGGATTGTTTTTATTTGTATTGAATAGGTTTTTAATGTTTTACGAGTTAAGTTAGTTTATTTCTCTGCTCAGTATAATATTAGCTGCGTTATTCATAAAAGTTGAATATCGGTTAAGTTTGCGTAACACTATAGGCCGTAGTCTATTGCCGAAGAACGGATCGCTGCAGGAATATACGGTCGAGTTACAAGGATTAGAGCTGATTTTTTACAAAGGAGCGTGTATGTTCAAGGAAAATAGACCAACCTGAAATGAATAGCGCGCCAGAGCAACATGTGAAACTCTTTCTTTAATAGCAAGAATTGAACTGGCCCCAGTTTGTGATCTATGCTTTCGGTAAAGGCCTAATTTCAGGGTCTAGGGGTCAGCATAATGTTCTTGCCTGCATACCTAAAATTCAATTTAATTTTTTTCCCAGTCAGCCTAATATGATCCTCGCATAAGAGTTTCCGCAATGTTGAAGTTGAATTCAACTCAAACGACACGGCCTCTATACTTTTCTAAGAACAACAAAAATAATATTGCTCATATTTATTCTTTGAGAAAATTTTTGTTTTTTCTAATAAAATTATATCAAATTCAGTGGTGGGTTGATCCCTCACAAGAAATACACGTGTCATATATTTTAACGATAAAAAAGGTTCAATTTTCAACGAGAATACTCAAATATTTCTCTCCGAAGGAGAAAAATGTTCCAAAAATTTAAGGAGAACAGCTCTTATGGCTGTCCTCCTAACGCAACACAGCCCCCAGTTTAGAACTGAGGGCTGTGTTGTGTCCGCTGCGGTTGGATGATTGCTCTAAAGAACTTCTGCACGAAGACATCCCTGCCTGCACCGTATATGGGATGGGAATTGCACGCAAGCGAGAGAGCAAGCTAATACACAGAGGGTGCAGAGGGCGCAGAGACAATAAACAAAACCGTTTCTTTGTATTGAATAGGTATTTAATGTTTTAGCATTTATAGTTACTATTTATTGAAATTCAAAAATTGATATTTTTGCTAATAATGTAAGGTTTCAAGTGTTTTTAAAGGGAAACAGTAAATTTCCGAGTTGTTTTGTGTTTTCTTTAATTTTTTTGGCGCAGCAGCAGCCCATTTTGGCGTTTATTGGCCGAGTCGTTGAGACGACATAAAAAGTAGGCCGCAGCAGCTCGAAAATAAGTACTAAATAATTTCGTAGATATATATATTTTGTTAATAAAAAGCTAGAATAGACTAATTTTCAATGTTTTTTGTATTATTACTGAACAGTTCGTGTAAGAGCTGATCCTCTAGCACGGGGTATTATTTCAACAAAACTTGGAATGCAGTTTTTGAGGCTACCTTAAACCAGAAATCATTAACGAGAACTATTTTGGCCTAAAATACCTTACGATGGGAACCGATACTACTCAAAAGGCGACGGCTCGCCAACGGCCGCATTGGGGGGGGCGCGGCAAGCCGTGAGGCCGGACCGGACCGGCCAGATGGCATGGCCAGTTTTTCATTCATTTTGCCAAACATCGCACTGCGGTTCTGAATCCAAAGACCTGTACACAACCACGACGTCGACGGCGACGGCGAATACGGGGTGTTCAAAACAACGACGTCGCCTTCGCAGTCGCCGTCACCGTCGCGGTTGTGAACACTACTTAAGTCTCCCAATCAACTATAAGTTCTTATAATTTGTTAGATCCCTTTCTATTGTAACTCAAAATCCTGGAAACGACTTTTTACACGTGCCAGATGTGCCTAACGACTAACACATTGACGTTGAGAAGTTCACGCAAACCAAAGTTATTGATAAAAAACTATTATGATGACAATTTTAAATAATATTATTTCTCAGAATCAGGTTTTCAGCCTGCTTTTAACCACATTCCGTTTCAAACCCTAGACTACACGAGGTGTGAATAGTTGTCCCGCGGTGGTGTAAAATTTTGTCTTCGAATTGGCTGGGAAAAGCCTGCACTCTCTTCTGGCGAGAGAATATTGCGTTCAGTCTGGGTTTTGGAAAAACAGTACCAAAATTTCATTCCGGAATCTTCTGACAAGCACAGATGACTCCTTTCTCACATGCAGTCTTCGGATGCACGAAACATGGGATAAATAAGCTGCTAGTTTCCCAAGCCTTCTCCAGTTACGGAGAGTCGAACCCACAGCCTGTAGATCCTCACGGATTCAGAGACCGCAGCTGTAACCACTAGTCTAAAGCACACGCATATAGTCTGTTCCAGGGGCTAGTTTTCCAGTGCTGTATCCTAGAAAAAGGCGGTTTTAGTTTTAAATGAAGGTACTTTTTAAGAGAAAACTACCAATTCACCGATTTTTCGATTCACCTTTTTATATGACACCGCCGCTGCCAAGAATACTACACTGCTGGAAACCTAGCTCTGAATAGAGCCTATTATTTGTAAGATCCCGCTCTGGGTTTTATTGGTTTCCAGCGCGGTATCACGAGCGGGGAGCAGAGTTTAAAAAAATTAATGTACTACCGAAGAAAACGCACCAAGTCGATCAATTTTACATTCTTGTTTTATAACACTGCGCTCTGCTCGTGATACGGCGCTGAAAACCTAGATCTTGAGCTGGACTATAGTAGAATTCAAGAGTAAGAGTAAGGGTGATAAACTATATACTTAAACTTATTTTTATTAATAATTTCACTAATAAAACCATTTTAGAATTCATGCCGAACTGTTTGAGCTGAGTTCCGATGGTTTAAAGTGGTTAATGGTAGAACAGCGACTTCTGTATATAACAATACTGAGAGAAAACGACAAAAGTATAGTTACTGCAACAAATCAAACAGGAAGAACACTTTTGGAGACTAATATTAAACCAGGTGGGTGGTGTTATTAATGTTTATTTAATTGTTAATATTTATTATTTTTAAAATTATTTGCTTTATTCTTTATTTGTACTTTTTAACTTTATTTCTTAAAGGTATTATATAGTCAGCGCCAAGAGTAATGATAGAGTGAGTGTAAAGAATTCAACACTTGTATGAGCCCTCAAAAACAATATTTCAAGTTGGGTTGTAAGAATACCCCGTTCGAGAGAATCAGCTCTTGCACGAACTGTTCAGTAATAATACAAATAATATTGAAAATTAGCTTTTATAGCTTTTTATTAACAAAATATATATCTACTAAATAAAGTATTTAGTACTTATTTTCGAGCTGATGCGGCCTACTTTTTATGTCGTCTCAACGACTCGGCCAATAAACGCCAAAATAGGCTGCTGCTGCGCCGAAAAAGTTAAACGAAAACACCAAAAATTTATAAATTTACTGTTTCCCTTCAAAAACACTTGAAACATGACCTTTTAGCAAAAATATCAATTTTTGAATTTCAATAAATAGTAACTATAAATCGTAAAACATTAAATACTTATTCAATACAAGTTAAAAGGCTTTGATAGTTGTCTCTGCACCCTCTCCACCCTGCGTGAATTAGTTTGCTCTCTCGCTCGTGTGCAATTCCCATCACATATACGCTGCACGCAGGGGTGTCTTTGTGCAGAATTCCTTTAGAGTAGTGAATTTTGTTCCTCTGCGCAACACAGCCCTCAGTTCTAAACTGGGGGCTGTGTTGCGTTAGGAGGACAGCCATAGGAGCTGTCCTCCTGAATTTTGGAACTTTTTCTCCTTTGGAGAGAAATATTTTAATTGAAAATGGAGATTGCTGTAAACTTTTTTGGTATTTTTTCTCAATAGGTTAAAATATGTGAAACGTGTATTTGATGTGAGGGATCAACACACCGCTGAATTGGATATACTCTTATTTGAAAACCCAACTTTTTTCTAAAAGAATAAGTATGAGCAATATTATTTTTGTTTTACTTTGAAAAGTAAAGAGGTCGTGTCGTTCGAGTTGAATGTTTGAAAACTTATTGTTAGACATTGTGGCAACTCTTATGTGAGGATCATATTAGGCTGACTGGGAAAAAATAAAATAGAGATTTGGGTATGCAGGCAAAAACATTATGCTGACCCGTAGACCCCGAATTATGTCTTCAGGACCTTTCTCAAAAGAATAGATCCCAAACTGGTGCCAGTTCAATTCTTGCTATCAAATATTGCGCTGTGGCGCTAATATTTCCCGCACATACTGCGCTGGAGCGCTAATATTTCCCGCACATACTGCGCTGGAGCGCTAATATTTCGGATTGGCCTCTGTAAGCTCATAACAAAGAAACAGACCGGTCCTTCTCCAACCTATTTAACACTGCCTTCTCGATCATACTGTTCGCTTCCTGTCGAGGTTTTAAACCGGACTGTTTTTCGGAGTATCGCTCCAGCTTGCTACGGTTCATTAAGTGGCGGTTGCATCATCATTAAAACGGTGGCAATTCTCGAGAAGAAGTGTAAATAAGCAAGAAATGCGCGCAAACACTTCAATAGGGCTATCTATTGCGATTATCAAGAAATTTGACACCGCGTCTCTTGACGGAGCATTTTGTTTTTTATAAGTTTTAAATTATTATTCAATGCTACTTAGCTGTCAGTCATACAATCTAATCTTAAATTCTTAGCTAAAGTCTACGGCAAGAGTTAGATTTACAGCTCCATATCCAGGAGTGGGGCGGTGTTAAATAAAATGAATAGAAAAATAATGGATTGTGAGCAATTTCCTCAGAAGTACATTCGTTTTAGCATTACACCGTTTCTCTCACAGATACCGTGCTGAAAACCTAGCTGATGATAGAGACTATAATACAGGGGTCGCACGAAAGGGCCGACCCCGACAGGGCTTCGGGCCGGGCCGGACCGGTGAAGAAATTTTATGGCCAGTCCAGACCAGGCCGCGTTGGGGTTATACAATGCACCAGAAAAATCAATCTTTTGGGTATAAAACGGCCAAATTTAGGAATTTTTGAATTCTTTTGATATAGGGTTTTATTCTTATGATGAACATATGAAAAAAATAGTAAAACTAAATGCTTAGGGGAGGAATGGAACCCTCGACCCGCGTTGCATAACCTGAGTCCACAATAATAGTGACTTTTTGAAGTCATGTAGAGCCTTTGGCCCGATCGGGCCGGGCCCGGCACGATCAGAGGTCTGCTATTATATCGCTCTAATATTTTCATTTTCAAAATGCATTCCTGGTATGCATTACATAAAGATGCACCTTGTATGTCTTCACTGAAGCTTATTCAATCGTACTAACCTTACTATCTTTTCTGCCATCTCCTTGTTTCCTTGAAATCTTCTTTATTTTTAAACTTCTTGCAAAATTTAATTAACCCTAATTCTAATTACTTCATTCATCGAAAATGCCAGAGCTCACATCATTTCAAATTTTAAATTCCCGAATTTGGCGCGCCTTCTCATTGTCAGGCGGTGTTGAAAAATGAGCTGCCTGCCTCTAGTTGACATGTATCAAGGCCCCGTGAGGCCTGAGAGGCCGGCCCTCGCAGAATCCAACAAAAAAAAAGCCAGAAAATGGCATTTTTGAGCTCAGAAACCACACAAAAAGATAATTACGGGGGTATATGGAACGAAAATTGACAGAACGTCAACTGGAGAACATGTAGGATAAAAATATAGATGTATATATAGGGGGTATTTGTATACTAGTGGAATGTTACGTTTTGAGGTAGCAGCATCGATTGGCGGAACTTCATTTTTGAAAGCGCTGAACCCAGATGCAGAATTTCCGGAAAGTAGGCCAAACTTTCAAGGCATTTTGCGGAACGTGGATCAAAAAATTTTAGAGCGCGGAAAGCCGCACATAGAAGTAGTTTGAGACGGCGGTGAAAGATTTGAGTAGACCGTGCCTTTAATAAAACTGGGGTTTACCTAGATCATTTATGTTGCGCCGGCGCCTTTGCGGGGACTATAGTCCGTTTCACAACCTAGACTGCAAGCGCGGTTTGTAGTTAACGTGCCGCGAAGACGGGCTTCCCGTTCAAAAGTGCAAATTTAATCGGGAAAAATAGCCTTTTCCCTTATAAAGCCAGTTATAGCGGCACGTTAACTACAAACGGCGCTTGCAGTCTAGGTTTTAAAACAGACTATATATAGGTAACATTTTAATAATAATAATTCAAGAATAATAATGGAGTGTTGCTTGCGTATATTTTCGCTTTTCGCAAACTTTCGGGGCCTCTACATTGATTAACATTAGGACTTGGATTTCTTCTTGACGAGAGATTCTTGTTCAGCACTACGTTATTACTCTGTGATTGTATAGGGTTACACTTTGACGTTACTCCTTGTCGAAGAAGTTTTTGCACTTACTGAAAACCATTTTCATTCCAGTCCAAACTGAATATTGTCAGCGCTAAGACTAATGATGGAGTGTAAAGTGGAAATCAACGCTCATCTGAGCCCCTTTTGCGAGCACCGCGCCAGCATCTGGCGGCTACTCTCCGTTCAATATTGTATTTTGCAAGTAGGCGCGTGCAATTTGCCTGCAGGTGCGGTGTTAAAAATCCTATAAATACGCAAATGACACTGCATTATTACTCTCGGCGGTGACTATAGCCACGACAAACTTTCCGATTTAAAGTAATTAAAGATACAAAATGTTATTTTCGTACTAAACTACGATATATTCCAATCCGTTTCCCGAAAATACAAATTTTTCTTCTTTTGAACTACAATTTCAAACTTAAAATGCTTTCCAATTGTTGACAAAATACAAATAAATTCTTGAAAATATAGATATAGTCCTTATCAAAAAGACGTATGCCACCGCGCTCTGCGGTCTTTTGTTTGTTATATACTATACAACACTAAGGTATTCAGAACTCTTTCATAGAAATATGCTATAAATTCAATATTCCTTCATTTTAGGCCAGAAAGTGGAAAAGATCTCCGATTGTTTCGTCTTCTGGAAGGACGAGAGTGGTAAAACTTACGGTGTTAACACGCTAAGCAGCCGCGACGCCGCCAATTTCGTTGCGAGAGTCACAGCACCGCCGACGACCACCCCGATGCTACAGCATAATATCATGTCACAGGTAGACCTTTAAAATCTGTCAGTAGCCGATCAGTGCCGGCACAGTACTACAATTTCTGGTGCGGGTAGATTCGTCAACATCCCGATCGTGGAATTGGGTTTACGTTAGTCGCAAGCAGAGCTGGTTATCCGACCAGCCAGGCCCGGCCCGGCATGACCTCCAAAATTTCAGGCCGGGACGGGTAACCAGTTCTGGTTGGAAGTAAGTAGTTTAGCCCAAACTTTTCCAGTATTTTCCAAGCTTTCTTATATGCAACACTGCCTTTTTACCTTTGACATCGTCTATAATTCCAAGATACCCTAATAACCCAACGTTTGCAAGTTCGCTGCATGCTGGGCGCGCAAGTTTTCTCACTTATTACGTGGTAGCTGAAGTAGCAGTCCACTCGAGAAATACTATTTTGAGTTGATTGTTTGTTTTAAGACTACAAATAACTCTGTGCAATTATTCTCAGGCGGGGCACCAAAGGTCTTGAGCAAAAAGCAGAATTCGTTTTTAATATATTATATGCGTATTTTAAAGACCGGTCTGGGCCAGGCCAAGGCCACATTTTGAGGAGGCGGAGCTAGGCCGGCCTGTTTCGGCCTGTGACGTCACATTGTTTAAACTTTCCGCAAACATCATAAAACGTTTACTTCTGCTCAATTTCGGCTTGACGGGTGAACCAGGGGGACCCAAGCAGGCCCGCCTAGGCTGGAAAGTCGCAAGCCGACCTATACGATGTCCTGCGCGTACCTAGTGCTAGGTTATACAAATTTATATGAAAGAAGAAGAACAAAAGTTGATATAGCAGTTTAAAAGATAATTGGGCAATTTTCCGCTAATATCAATTACTTTTAGGTATCTCTAGTAGCTAGTTGGGTTGGAGACCGGCTCGAGGCGAAGGCTAGAGCTCCTGAAGCCACTATGGTTAGTTTAATATAAAACAAGGTTATTTATTTCCCGTAATCGCACATATCACACTGGATTGCAGAAGTGTTGCAATATTTTGTCTGAGTAAGGCAGTGCGAAAGCAAGTTTGCAATCTGCTGATATCGCGCGCGTAGAATGC
>JAQGAV010003692.1:0-11860 GCA_034691345.1 Phasmarhabditis papillosa | reverse complement strand
TTCTTTTCATTCATTTCACTTAGTACATTTAATTGAATACGCAAAAGAGCGGTGGCAGCTTTTGCGTATCGGCGGCGCCTTCGGCGGCGATGCCGGAAATAAATGAACCTATTTGTAGTTTGGAGTTAATTGAATTGGTGGTTGAGTGACACGGCCAGTGGTGGTCCCCAGCAGAAATACGTGACTGCGTAGTAAAACGTAGATTTAATTTTACGCCGCTCCCCGTGTAGATTCTAAGTCCGATGCGGTCAGAAATACTTTGAACTCGTTAATTTCATCGGCAGTTTCGCAACATTTGAATTTGTTAGCCGCAAAATTTGCTGTTCTTGTAAGTTGTGTAGTTTGATGCAAGATCTAATGTTCACTTGCAAAGTTTTGAGGGATCAACCGGCGCATTTTTTTCAGAAACTCTTTCAATATTTATAAGATTCGTCCTACAAACACGGCTTTTCTATAATAATAATAATACTACTATTTATTCGATTCATATGCTTAGATCATTAGATGTTTCTTAATTGATCCGGCTTTTATATAAGATACGACTTTTGAATTCTTTTTGAACTATAGGAAAAAAGTGATTCTTGCTTTGGCTACTTCCAATATGATAATTTGCGTAACCTAATTAGCACAAATTCAGTTAGGAGTAAATTGGAACGCTGGTAGTATGATGTCTTTTACGAGTAACTCTGAATGACTGCCAGAATGGAGTAAACAAAATTGTATAGTCTGACTTTTTACTCGGATTTTAAAGAACAGCCTTTTGAGTATGTTTCCATAGTCTTTAGCGCATTATTCTGGAGACAAGCGGTATTATCTTAAAATGAATATATAGTCTGATTCAAGATGAATAATGGAGTGTTACTTGCGTATTTGAAACAAATTTTGCGTATATTTCCAGCTTTCGAATACTATCAGAGCCATTTTCAATGAGATTATTTTTTAACACTCCATTATTACTCTTGAAACAGACTATACTTTTAAATACAAAGCTCCTAATCCATCCATTCCTCATTTATTCTGCTCTAACATCGCTGCTCCCAATTCCTGCGTTTAAACGACAAGGATGTCACCTTTTCCTAAATCCCAAATTTCTGAATTTTCATCCCTTGGAGCCCCTAAGTTATTACTCACAATACATATGCTAACTCATAGCAGAATTATCATATTCTATAGAAAAAGTCGAGCAGAACACATCACTTGGTGGTTTTTTGAGTCGCTATCGGGGGGCAATGACCCATAGATGATTAAAATGACAAGTTAGCTAAGAAAAAGAAATGTTTCTCAGAAGAAAGAGGTTGCACATCATAATTCTATAGTTGACTCCGATAACCTATGCTCGCAGTAGAACTAGTAGCATTTAATAAAACCAAACTGTCAACAAATAAAGCACCTGCACCATCTGAAACATTTTAACTGCGTAAAACATCGGCTCTTTGCTTTATAAAGAACAAATATTTAAAAACTAGATACTAGGACAGTTTTTGAAGTCCAACAGTTGGACTAAAACTGTTGGCTTTCATGTTCAACTGTACGGGATCGGTCTCTAGAATTGAAGTTTTTTCGGTATGATGCAATGTGATCTAATCTTTTTGGTGAATCATTGGATATTCGTAGTTTAACATAACATATATGTAAACTTGTAGTTCATTGTAAAACATATCCTCTCAGCAAGGGTATTCATTTCTGAATCTACTTCCAAGGAATTCATCTTACTAGTCAGTGTCATTACAACTAAACTTGCAAAGTAAAAAACATTACTCCGGTAAAACTGTAAATTTCAAATGTTTTAACGTTCCCAAATTGACACGATCTTATTTTCCCAACATTGTTTGTTTCTAGTACTTCCTAGGAACGCAGATGAAAACACCCGTAAATTGCCGATATTCTCTCATCTCGTGGTCTAAACATTAGTAATTCGTGGAAGCATCAGCAGCCGCCCGACGAATAATTTACAAAATTAAAGTTCAATTTATGTAAATTGAAATTCAGCTCTGCGCGGGAAGTAGGCGGATGCGTCTAGGTCTAGATCGGTAGCATTTGATAGTCAGCCAAGCACATCCGGGATAATTAGGTTCAAATAGTATATATTCAAGGAAAGGAGCTAGTTGGACCTATTGCACTGCGAGTGTGCTTTTGCGTAGTTTTAGTTAACAACTGTATACTTCATATACAACCCCAGGCTAGGGAAGCTATTGTTTATAAGACAATTATAAATTATAGCAGAACTCTACAGTAGTATATTTTATGGTTTTCAAAGGTTTCTGCAAGCCGTTTTTTTATTTAAGACAGTATGCATATCGATAGCAACAACTGCTATAGTGTATAACAAACAAAAGACCACAGAGCGCGTTGGTATACATAGACTTTCGCAATTGCGTGTTTTTCTTTTTCTGTACAAGATACAAAATAAAACTAGTAAAATAATATTTTTCTGAAGAGAAACAAAATCCATCGATGGAAGGTTAATTTTGCCACAGAACGAGCGATGTTTCAATTCTTAAACAACCCTCTTTTTTGTTATGGACTATATCTAAAGTCTTTCTCTAGGTTAGTAAGATTTTGATCTACTTTCCCAAACTTTGAAGCTTCACTCAGTTTTCACTAGGTTACTGTAATTCTTACAATTTTGCTCGAAACATTTAAATATATATTCACCAAACATCCTATAACTTAATCTACATCACTTTGAACTGACAAAACCAGAATTAATTGTAAGAATTACAGTAACCCTAGAAACATTCTATTTCTAGAATATTTCTTTTAAAATCTAAGTTTTTTAAACTTTAGTTCAGTCTTACACTAATTCTCTAGACTCTACATGCATTCAATACTATTTCGTCGCTTTTCGAAGGTTCCCGCAGCAGTTTCGAAAAATTCGAATGACGCAACACTTTGGCTAAATCTGGCCAGCCCTGCTCTTAATTTTTGAATATTAATCATTTTCCAAATCATTGGCTTTATTTTAATCTTTAATTTTGTTCTATTAAATTGGGTTAGTCACGTAGTAAAATAGTCTTTACTCATAGATTCGACCAGGTAGCGAAGCTCGAAAGATCCCATTCCAACTATAAATAGATTTATTCGAATTGTGCATTTCTATTTTTAAATTAAATATATTAAACGGCTACTTTAAATAGATTTTCGCGCTTATTAGTAGATTTAATTTATTTAATGATGCAGTTTCGCAGCTAGCAGGAGCCACTATTCCGAGTGGTTTCTGCTAATACGGATAAGCTCCTAAACTCTGTCTAAAATCTATAAAGATACTTGCAAATGACGAAGTTTTTGCCCACTAACACCCGGGATTAGTTACGGAATTGGACTGTTCAACTTGTATATATAGCGTAGTTTTATTTTTGTCTTGGTAAAATGAACAACTTTTTTGATATGTTTTATATACAAAGATATTTATGTTCGCTTAAATTTTGTTTTCAAGCCCACAGAAATTTAGTTGTAGCCAAGTTTTAACTACACATTCGTAACCCTGTTTTTCCCGTTTATTTTTATCCTACAGTTTAGATTCGGCAATCTAGTCATAATCTGAACAAAAACAGCTGGTTTTCACGAATATGAGGACTAATTTCGTAACTTATGATAAAAATACATATAGTCAGCGCCAAGAGTAATAATGGAGTGTCAGTCGCGTATTTATAGGATTTTTAACACCGCACCTGCAGGCAAATTGCACGCGTGTGCTTGCAAAGTACAAAACTAAATGGAGAGTAGCCGCCAGATGCTGGCGCGGTGCTCGCAAAAAGGGCTCCGAAAGCTTTGAATTCTTTACACTCCATCATTACTCTTGCCGCTGACTAGACCGTTCAGCACACCAGTTTCGAACTTCTGTAGGCTAAAAAGGTTAATAGGAAAAACGATATATCTACACTTTTTCATATATCTGAACCTTGCTTTCAGGAAACTTTAAATACTTTGAGCTAATTTATGTTAAACTCGTGAAAAATGTAATTTTTGAGCATTTACCAACTTTTTTCTGCCTATCCGGGTAATCCCTGCAAGTTTTGCTAAATATTGTATCTGCTATATACGTGATATCTCTGCTAGAGACCAACTATAGTTTCTATTCTTTCGAATTGTCGATGACGATGCAATAGCGCGCTCTAATATAACCTTTGCTAAGATTGGAGCAGCAAGTTCAATTAAGATGCTTTGCTAGCATTTTAACCCTAAATGACGAAATGACCTGATCGCCCAGTTGAGCCTGAATCTTGTGCGTTCACATACTTTTTCGAGCTTGCTGAAGATTCTTTTGAAATCGTATTCTAAATAGTAGGTCTAGTTAAAATTACAGTATACTGGCAGTAGTTTACAGAGCCTAAAGTTTTTTTAATCTCTGACTCTTTCTCAACTATAAGGCTAAAAGCAGAAGTATATCTTTTATAGTGTTTGATGAACGTTCTGTTAAACAATATGAGGACACAGGCCGAAACAGGCCGGCCTAGCTCCGCCTCCTCAAAATGTGGGCCTGGCCCGGCTGGTTCCCCGTCGACCGCGCGGCCCTGATTTTAAGACTTAATTTTTCATAAAAGATTCTCCGTATCCTCATTGCAAGCATCAACTTTATAGACATTCTAAATTTAGGATTTTCCAAAATATATAAAATTTGCTGAAACGAGGGGTCAGCTTCTAAAGAGTGATAGGTATTCCTGACTCGATGTTCCAAGAAGTTTTGCAAAATATTGTCTTCTATATACACGTTTGCATCAAATACTTGAAAATAAGTAAAACGTGAATAAATAATTGTAATTGTAATTGTAATTGTATTGTAAAAAACGTCGGCCAAACTTAACTTTATATTTTCCTGCAAACTTCAAAAATAGCCTGCGGTATTATGAAAACAAATTGTTGTTAGGTCACGAAACCTAATCTGGGGAGCCGGTACACTCAGCACTGACCAAAAACAAAAGCAATTTTCTAAATTATAAATAAATTCCAACAAAGATTCTCAAAATTGGTTCGTTAACTTTTCTTTCTAAAATAGAATCAAAACATTTGGCTAAATCCAATTATAAACTATTTTAGGACTCTTTTCTTCAATAGAAGAAGAGTTTTCTAGAAATTTTCAGTTAATTTAGGTATTTCACGTAGTTCGGGCATCCTTTGCCATGGGTACTTGGTAGTTCACCTTAGACTATGCTTGGATAAACTTGACTAAAATAGTTCTTTTCTTTTATATCTCAGGTAGTACTTAGGTTCATAATCAGCATCATAATCATAATTCTTACGGTATGTTGGTATAAGTCCCGCCTATCGGTCGGTTAGCTAAACCACGCCTCCTATTCATTTGGATCATATAAGGAGCAGTGATAAAATATTACAAGTATTCAATCCGAAATCATAGGTACTACCAATTTAAACTAATTTAGTTTATATTTAAGATTAGGGCAATCTAATAAGTGATTTCTATTTATTATAGAAATATATTCTTGATTAGAATATGATTTGAACTCAATAATTTTAATAATGATTTCGCTTCTACCAAACTAACTGGGAAACTAATGTTTCTTCATTCTTTCTAACGTTTCTCGGAATCTATAGTCAGCTTCAAAAGTAATGAGGTAGTGTATTTCATCATTTTTAAAACTGCGCCTGCTGGCATTCTACCCGCGCGGTATTAGCAGATTGCAAACTTGCTTTCGCTCTGCCATACTCAGATAAAATATTGCAACACTCCAGCTTATTAACACGGCCTTATTACTTTTGAATCCGACTATAGCAGTTTTCAATTTTTACGCATTCCCAAAAGTGTTTTAGTAATCTCGTCAGAAACATTGTTATCCAATGGTATGCTTTTCTGATCAAAGTCTCCATAGAGCTTCAAATTATCCAATAACCTTCTTTTCTAGTTCGTTCCATAATTTCTAAGCTCAAACTAAGGGCAATTATCTGCTAGGATGTTAAACATCTTGCTCTTTTTAGTATAAATTTGGTGTTTAAGCATCTTATCTTACAAATCACATAAAAACTAGTCTGCAGTCTCACGGGATGCGCAGCTTCCTTTTTGAACATTCAAGTGACGTAGTTTTTTTAAATAGTGAAACTTCTAAAAAGTATAAATGCACTTTAAAGATGTTTAAGATTTTAAGCTTTAGATTCATTATTTGACAAATTCATATGTTGCAAACTAGAGGTTTATTTGGAAAAGTAAGCCAAAGCCTCACTAAATCTTTTGCATGGTAAAACCCCAAATCTTACAATGTGCATGAAACTTGAATTTATAAGTATATTTAACTATGTTTGAAAGATTACAAGGTTGTAAACTTTATAACTTTACAAACTTTATAAACAACTAAAGATCTAAATCCATAGATCTATTCCATTTCCTTTGTGAGTTCACTTATCGTACTCATTTTTTCTCCAGCTGCTTTGCTTACGTATGTAATTATTATTACGCGTAGTATTATTAAAATACAGAGTAATATATGTATATTATATACATATATAATAATTAGGAGTGAAAATTAACAACAAACAAAATCCACAGTATAAAAGTCATACTTCCGAGATGATGCCAATCTTGTGAAGTAGTTTTTTATATTCATTTTCAAACTTTTGCCGAAATTACATTCATTTGTAAAGTTATAGAACAATATTTGTCTTAAAAGTATCCTATTTCTTCAAAATTCCTAAACAATAAATGTTTTTCTTCACTTTTGATGAAAACATTCTGCTAAACTCGATCTTTTGATCGCAGTTTCTTTTGCAGGTTTTCATTATTCAGATGTTTTTTATTATGTTTTTCCCCCAGTCCTTATTATTATCCGGCTTTTCTTCCGTTTTTACTAATAAATAGAAGACTCATCTCATCCTGAATCCATATAATAACATCCTTTGTAATACGGGTATATAATCCCACGCTTTACAGTATTTTGACTATTATATCTTATGAGTAGCTAGTGTCGGGTGGCCTGTTCTGATTCAACATTCGAGCCTACCTTGCAAGGTAGACCAGCTTCACTAACACCTTTCCTAAGGATCATGTACCTCCTGGTTTTTCTTAAACCCCGATAATTGAAAACAAAACAGTACTTTTAACTTGCTACAACCCCAAAAAGTATATATATTATGTTACTAGACCAGTAGAGCAGTAAAAGTATCCTACTAACTTTAATGCGGTCGGTCTTTGGTTCCAACAGAATCACCACCCACCTAATAGAAGTTGTTTTCTACATTGCAAAAGTATCTGCTCGGATCGCTTGCAGTACACCAAGTCCCTTGCTTAAACCCGCAGTCTGACGCACATATCTAGCTTATCTTCGATCTCTGGTTATTCTGAATACACCTCGGCTTTTGTATTTATTTTGGGGCGCCAAATCTCCGCCTCCGGATGCGAAACTGTTGCCTAAATTGCGCTCTACCGCTAAAAATAGTGCCCCTCTATGACGCAGGCCCCTCCGGGTTACTGTAGCCTAATTACACAGAAAATTACTGCATACAGTTGGCTTTTAGTTCGTAATGCCAAACGAAATTCAATCACATTAGGCTAGAATTCAAAACAACATCTTTTGTTAGTTCTGTTCCTTTCATTGCTCCCATTTTTTAATTATAAAGTTAATTTTAATAATAATTAATAATTTAGAATGAGCTCCATGTTTGTTTTTGGTCTTCTCGCTTTGGTTTATGTCACTTCGACAAATGCTCTGAGCTGTTTTGTTTCCGGAGACGACGTAAGTTCATTTTACTTATATTTAAACTATTTTAAATATATTAAAACTAATTAAACTAACAGAAATAAAGTTTATATTTCCTATTTAGGGTGTTATTCGGGTGGAATCGAACCCCAGTTGGTCACACTGTGTTCTAGTACCTAGAGGCGGAGAGAAGGATTCAACAACTTATGGAATAGGTTAGTTACCAACTTGGTGAAGCTAAAATGAAGCTTGATAAAGATAAAAGTTTGTAGTCTTACAACCCTCCTCTTTTCAGGACCTAAAGAAGACAGTACCTATTACTACGAGAATGCTTTTTCCTCACAAGACCCTAGCTATCAGATCAAGACCGTGTGTATACTTGAAGTGAGTATCATGACAAGATTGAAGATTGCGAAAGCTTTAGTTCCTAACAAAATGAAATTAAGGACTTCGGCGAAACGAGCATAATAAGTTCAAAAAATTGGTTAGCTACCTTCAAAATTAATTCTTTTCAAAATTCAATGTGTTAAAAGACTCGAAAATTATGAAAAATCGAAATGTTCCCTCTTTCAGCAATACGATTTCGCAGCAACGGGTCTTCCGATGTTGGCCAACCAGCCCGTTCAGTACATGTTCAGATGTATGTGCGACAAGAACCTCTGTAACTCATATAAGACGTTCGCACACTATCTGGACAATGCCAGTGCTAAGCTATAGATAGCTGCTATAGATAGAAACTACAGTAATCCACAGTCTGCGTCTCTTATTTATAAACTATAACAGTTTATTATGTACTATTTCATATAATAGTCTTGTTAAATAAAGTATTTTGTTAGTTGTACATGTTTATTAGTCGGGATAGGAACGAGCTCTAGATCGATTAGGCAAATCGTCATTCGTACAATTCTAGAATAATAGAATCAGAACACATTAAATCAATATGAAAATAAAAATACAGTGTTCATCCAAGCTTTACATTGACAATATTTGGTACTAACTTAATATATTAATACCCACTATATACTAACTTGGCTCATCCAAAAGCAAGTTTCAACTATAGAATAGTACAGAATCTTTTCAAATAACGCTTGATTCGTAACTTTGAAGCAAGGAAACCATCAAGCGCACCTTCATAAAAACCCAGTCGAATACAGTAACCCAAACCCAAAGAAAGAAGCAACCCCCACTATAACACCATTACTGAACCCACAGACACAAATACTCAATTAAACTGTTTTAGGATACTCTTCCGGACACTTTTAGTATTACCAAAAACAACAAGAAAATAGGAAACTAACCTCTTGATATTCAGCCAATTTCTGTTCACTGAGTATTCGATATTTATGATAAAGAGCTTGCGAGAGTATCATTCTACTCTGTTCTTTTGCACCTTCTTCACCACTCGGCATGCCGCCAACTCGTTTCAATCTTTTCTTATGGTACAGATTGTACATTAACTAAAATAAGATAATAGTTTTATTATAAAAAGAATCACTTCTTTGGTAAAACTAAGAGTCCACAAAAGTAGCACGTGCATACGATTAGTTAATTGTTTGCTGGAGGCTTTGGCTTTACTAGGTTGGATAATATATATATTTAATGTAATAGGTTTGTTTCTCAACGGTAAATAATAGGTTTGTGTTAGATAGTATATTCCATAACAAGTAAAAGACTGCAGTTGTTTAAAGCTTCAAAAATCTCTCGTTCTGTGAAAAAATTAAAAATTGCCGAAGCCTATGTATACCGCCGCGCTCTGCGGTCTTTTGTTTGTTATAGACAATATGTTATTGGCCTATAGTATCCCAAACCTTTAAATATTATACATTTTATCATAGACAAACCTTAAATTGCGGTGAGTACTGTTCAAAGTTCTCACTGGCAAATAACATCAAGTCAGTGTACTCGGATGGAGCATACTCCGGAGCCACAGAGAACAGATCCTAAATATAAAAAGTATCATCTTTCACTTAAAGATACACAGTCTTTATTATTAAAGCTAATCGAGCTGGTTCTTCATCCAAAACTTATAACCTGGATTTATGACTTCCAAGAATTTAAAGATTAGCACTTGGGGTTGACCATAATTCGCGAATTAGTTTTCTGTGGCCGTAGTATAGAAACGCCCGGGTAGTTTATATTATTATATTCATTATTTTATACACTATTTACTTTTTATATTTTCTTTATATTTCAATTTTTTGTATATTGTATCTAACCCGAAGTCTTTCTCGCAGAAAGGCAGTTGCGCAGAATCTGCGGCTATCAAACCAGCGGCCGTAATATAGAAACGCCCGGGTGGGTCCTCGAGCAGTTTTTGACTGCCCGAGCAGTTGATTATTTTAGCCCGGCCAGGCTAAAACCTGTCAGGCAACACACCCGGGTGTTTCTATACTACGGCCACTCGATCCGGAGCACAAAATTTGTGTAGCAATTCAAGCGAGAATCAAAACGATCACAGTTCATAGCTGACGTAGTTTCCAAGTACAATCTATTTAAAACTAAACGTGCTCTATTGTCACAGCTACAGTAACCTTGCACTAGTGAATACTCTTCCGCTTGGGACGAAAATAGCTAATTGTATTTAGAAATTTCATTTTTAAATTAGTATTTCCCGGTATAAAACAGATGTTAATAACTTTTGTAGTTTTTAATATTTGTGCCTTTCTTTACTGACGCAAATTTCCTAAGAGAAACCAGGAACTATATTTTGAAATAATTGCTTGTATATTGAAAAATTTACTTGGGAATAATTGGAAGACATATGTTAATTTCCGAAAGATCAAAATCCATAATATGTAGTTAGCAAGGCTTTACATGTTATTAATTAATAAAACCGTATTTTGAATTATATGGGGTATAAACTCAATACAATGAAATATAGTCGACGGACGGATTGCTTGCAAGGGTATACGGTCAGTTTTGCAAAATAGCGCGGATACTAAGGGGTAATAGACTGAAACCCAACCGGATTAGCGCTCTAACGCAACATTCGCAGTCCTTTACCCGCAAGCAAGTATTCCGTCGACTATAGCAATCGTTTCTCAGTGATACAGAAGAAATCTATGTTGCAAAGTTACAAACTCCAAAATAGTAGAATAGTGATTCTTATATCATAAACTGGTCCAATTCAGTGAATAATATACTATAATGTTCAATTACTTTATATTATTAATTTATATTGTTTACTTACTTTGTTTCGGTAAAACAATAAGACTGTTCTATTCTAATAAAACTGAATGTTGAAAGCACCCTGTACAATCTATATCAAGAGCTAGATCTCAATCCCAGTATACAGTATGGCACTGGGGTGTAAGTAATGCAACAATTTATTTTTGAAGTCGACTGCAGCATAATCAAAAATGAGCTTTCCGGTTTTGGGCCGTTCTTGAATTTAGAGCTGGGGATTGTATTAGGGCAGAGTTGCCCAACTAATGTTATACAAACCTTGCTACTACACGGTGTATCGAGATCCCAATCAAAAGCATTGACATCACTCATTGTTGAGGGCCTAAATACTGTATGATTTATAATCTAGGCTATAGTTTTGCTTTTGCAAAACACATTTTTTAGCTAATAAATTATCTAATTGATGGTTAAGCCATTGTTTTCTTGGTATAAGAAGGATCGACTGTTCAAAATAATTTCTTAATAACACTTTAATATATTTAATTTTAATAATAGCCATGGTCAATCGTATGTTTTCCAGAATTGGCGAGGTTAAAACACTTAAATTTTAGTTATTAATGAGAACAACACTATTTTTAATTTATAAAAGAAGTTTTGCAGTTCCGGGAACAGAAATAAGTTTATTCATTTTGCTGAATTGAGGGGTTTTTCTTATTCTTAGGTAAAATGTTGATATTGGTTCCCGAAGCGACTGCTAAGAACTTACCTTATTCCATCATCGTCAAACCATTCCATACTCATTTCTGTTGGGGCTAAGGAAATGCTGTCGGCTTCAGTCACCCGGTCGAGACGGCTCCTAAAATGTCCCAAATGAGCTTAAAAGAACAATTTTTTGATCCAGTACGGTACTTTATCCAACCATTAATCATTTTATTTGCAGTAGTCTGTTTCAAAACTTATAGTGCATCGCGCCGGCCTTATTCGAAGCGGGACGGCAAATTTTTGCTTCTAAAACATCTGAATTGCCCAATTTTTAAGTTTTTGAAGGGAAATATTGCGACACCGCGCCTCGAGTAAGGCTGGCGCAA
>JAQGAV010003691.1:0-11862 GCA_034691345.1 Phasmarhabditis papillosa | reverse complement strand
GATCCTCTCTACTCTTTATGCGTTATTAATGAAGTTTCGAATATTCTCGTTTTGTGCAAATTCAAATAATAAAGTTTCGAAGTCTGTCTTGTTTAGTTTTTACTTAACTTTTACTTTGAGTTCTTATAGTAACCGGTGAGCAGACTGGAGTTCTAAAATACACTTTGAAAGAACAAAGTTTAGGTTGAACAATGAAAAAGATTAATTTGAAAATATTCTTATTGTAATGATGCCAACGTTTAACTTAAAATATAATTAAGATTTAAGTGATAATATCAATACACTCTGGAGATATCAACACAAGATTTAGGTTGTGTTGATCGGGGAATTATATTACTTAAATATTTTTTTACATATATGTTTAGTGCTGACTGAAAGCAGTAATCTATTTCACATTGGGCTTATCGTATCATAGGGTACTATCATCCGAGTTAGAATTTTATTCTTCTTATTATTTTATCATTTAGGACTCCGCTTTTTCTCAATAGATCCGGTGCCGGCAAGGAGAAATGATGAGCTCCACGAAAAAAATGAGATGCGCGCAGCCCTATCCCGTAGTCCAGGAAGCGATGCACAAAGCTTACACTCTATAAATATAAAAACCAACCCTTATTCTTAATTATTATTTATTTGCAAATAAAAACTTTGGTAATACTGAACTGTATGAAGTGTTATAAGTAATACAATAATACTGTAATGTTAAAGTCTAGAGTAAAGCCATATTTGGTGACTCGAGTAATGAGTTCATTAAAGTGTTGCGGTAAGGATGAAGGAGCTTAGTATTTTGTAATCACAAATATTATAAACCGGACAAACTGTTGGGAAGTTAATTAATATAAAAACAAAGGTATATTAAGATGAAAGACGTAATAGTTGGCTTTGATATCTCTGAGGGCTGGCGGTCGGGGGGCGGGGTCGTCCAAGGCCCTAATAAACATATTGTGGGGTCGTTTTTAGGTCTTGTAACGAATTCCCTACGATCTCGAGGCCAAAAATAATGAAGTGAGACTTAAAAAAATGAAAAACAATTGAAATAAGAGCTTAGTGAATGGGTGTTAAGGCTGACTGAGTGTATTGCTGCTATATAACTGAGGCGCATTGAAAAACTATCAAAATAAAATAAGAATAAAACATTTTGCAACAACATTAATAATACAGTAATAATAAAAATAGTTTTTAATAATTTGGAAATTCGAAAATGACTATGAAATAATACGGACGAGAGAGATCTAATCACAGCTGGTGGTGGTTTCGTTCCACAAAAGAAAATCGATAATTCAATAAAATCAATCAATAAGTTGGCAAACTTGTGAGAATTGGGAATCATGAAGTGGCAATTAGGGGAATATTGTCAGAAATAAAAGTATAGTATTTGAATATTAACTAGAATAAACCCATATATCTTCTATGTTAATAGTGTTGATGTATTTAGAATTACTTTCGATGAAGTTGATGCTCAGCCGAGTCGCAATGTGATACGAAGTCTAGCTGACTGCTGAACTTCCTGGAGCAACCGGTGCAATTGTAGTAGGACTGTACGAGCGTGAACGTCTGTAAAAACACTTTTATTATAAATTATTAAAAGCGAAGCGTGAAAAAAGAAGACAGTAAATATACTTCTGTGTTGGACAGTCATGGTTTGTAATATTCTTATTCTTCTTATTTTAGTTGCCTGTTTTCAGGGGTGGCCAGGGCCGGCCCGGACCAGCCCTCTTAACAGAACTTCTAGGCCCGGGCCGGTCCGGGTCGGCCCTCACTTTTGCCAGCCCTGCCTGTTTTTGTAGTTCACCTAATCTATTTGACTGAAATGCTTTGTTATTTCAGCATGATCCAAACCAAATTGTTTATTTCAAAAGTTTTTCGTGTAGTTTTATGTAGAAATATAGTCCTTTTCAAAACCTAGACTGCAAGCGCCGTTTGTAGTTAACGTGCCGCTATACTCGGCTTTATAAGGGGAAGAGCAATTTAGCCCGAGTAAAATGGAAATTTTGAAGGGAAAGCCTATCATCGCGGCACGTTAACTAGAAACCGCGCTTGTAGTCTAGGTTTTGAAACATCAACTAATGTTGACGAATTTCATAAGAACTAACCCCTGTTCCAGTACAGCATTGCATTTGATGAGCTCTTAGTGGAACTTCAGCCTGGAATACCATTTGACAGGTGGGACAGCCCCAGCCAACCTGTAAATAAAAATAGTGTTTAACAACATAGTTAGTCTGATTTTAGTTAATATTTCAAATGTCTAAGGAAAATTTGAAGGTTTTTAGCAAGTTTATTTCTATCGCACCTCCACATCTTCCGAATCGAGAAGGCAGCTGTCTGATGACTGCAGTTTCTGCTTCAAAGAATCCAGAGAGAAACCGTCGTGAGTGAATCTGAAACAGTAACTTAAGTTGCTAATTCGGAGCCTTTTTGAAGAGAACATTTTGCAACACCGGGCATCTAATAAAGCCGATAGTTTAGGCTTTAAAGCAGACTTTACGAATAGTTATTAATTTATATAAATTTACCTAGTCGACTGTTTGCCGGCTTCCATATCCGTCTTGATTTGTTCTTTAACTTCAGAAGGAATCTGTAGCTCGTCGACGGACACTCCGAACACTGTGGGATTAAACATCATTGGAAGGGCTGAAAATAGAATAACTATATATATATATATATATAATGTATTTGGTTAATTTTATTATATGTAAAAACTATTTTTAAAGGCATTATAATGTTAAACATATAGCTTATCGGCGTTTACCTGCTGGAGTCATCATTCCGGCCATTAGGTTGAAGGGAAAGTCGGACAAGTTCATAGCCGAAAGCGGATTTGTTGTTGGTTTAGTAACGGATCTAAAATAATGAATATGGAATGTTATAGTTCATAACAAAAAAAAACCTACTGTGAGCGGTGTTGTTTAAGGTTTTGAAAATACGCAATTGCGGAAGCCTATCTATACCACCGCGCTCTGCGGTCTTTCGATTGTTATAGACTATATTAGATTATTTCCTGGTGGAATAGCGGTGTTTTATAAAAAATGAATGTACTTTTAAAGAAAAGGCTATAGTGGGTGGACTAATCGCTTGCAAAGGGTTACGGTACGAACTGCAAACGTTTTAGAGTTTATTAGACCAATTAGAGCAAATATATGCTCTATTTTTAATTTATTAGACCTTTAACTGCAAGTGATTAGTCCGCCGACTATACCAATACACCAATTCAGTTTTCAAAGTAATTAAGCACAGGAGTAGTGAATATATTAGATTGATTGTATAGTCGGCGGACACACGTTATGCAATTTAAAGGTCTGAGTGCTCAATTTAAAAGGCGCAAAATAGTTATATTCACTAAAATAAAATAATTACTAGCCATTTTTTTCGCCTGCCATTGTTCGGTCGCGCTCCAATAAAATTTACCGTATACCCTTGCAGAAGCCTTGGCCGCCGACTATAGAGTCTACTCTTCAAGCTATTTCTGTTCATTTTTTGAGTTCATTTTTGAAACCTCTCGGTCCCAAGTAGAAATTCGTCCGTGTAACTTACTTTTCCTTCTTGACAACAGTTTGTACAACAGGAGACGGTGCTCTATTCTCTATTGTCATATTTAGGTCCATGCCGCTACCATCGGATTTCATTTGACTTTTTACGAGTGTAAGATGACTGGCACTAAAAACATTATGTAGTTTTCATGTACCAATTAATAACTTATTGATTATTCGGTAAAATGAAAGTAATTTATATATAATCGTTTATGTTAAAGGCCGCTTGTTCTTTTAATAATGAGTGTCCAATTTAAAGGTCTGAGTTTGGTAGTTACCTGAATATATGGTCCTGTATGGTTACTCTTCCGTTGTACTCTACTCCACATAGACTGCATCCTGTTGAAGTACTCCGGTAGAGGTCTTCTCCTTCACCTACAGAATCAATAATTACGCTCTCTCTGGGAATTGTAGTTAGTTCAGGTCTTTTTGTTTTTATGATTTTTCCTTCAAAGGCGAGAAAGAGACGATAGCTTGAATTAATAAGCTATGTATTTGATTCTTACAAGGAGCTTCTATTCATATATTTCAAGTTGACCACCCAAATATGTATATGTATATATATATATATATATAATATTAAATTTAAGGATATATAAAATATATATAGTTGGTATCTAATACTGACCATTACTAGCTCTGTTCTTTCTTTCCTTAGCTCTAGCATTTTGGAACCATACTTGCACAACCCGCTTATGAAGTCCGATATCTCGGCCAAGCACGTCGCATTCCGGCATAGAAGGTGTTTTGTAGTCCAAGAACACGTTCTTCATTACATGAACCTAAATATAAATTAATTAAAAAGTTATTTTTACTATTGTAGTAACTGATTACAATTTCATAATAAACTCATAACCTTATTGAGATTCCGTATTTTCTAAGAAGATAGCAATCCCAAAATATGGGCGGTACACGAAACTTAAAGGTCTAACCTGAAGTGGGGTCAAATGTGTCCTGTATCGTTTATTGTTGGCTGGCGAGGGCGCCGCGCCAGGCTGCGACATTCCGGCTGCTCCGGCCAGTAAATGAGCCGAAAAGGGAGACTCGGAGTCACCCCCAAGACCGTTTCCGACAGAATCAATGACGTCATCATTGTCACTTGTACCAAGGAATGGAGACATCGAAAGGGATTCTCGACTGGAAAGAGATGGTTACGGTAGGTCTGCGGATATCACTACGTAGTCATTAAGCAACCACCTTGATAACGGTTCATTTTTTGAAGAACAGTGGTCTTTAGATAGTTAATTTGTAAATAAACTAAACCTTATTCTGATTTAAAATAATACTTTTACAAGTTTTAATATAGATATTGCTATAGCGACTTACTCTTGATATTGAGTTAGATCTAGTGCTCCATCATTTGTTGTTGTTATTACTGGAACTTCTTCCGCTTCCGGTAGTCTATCTACATCTATGGGAGTTGTGAACATTTGTTGAGTATGACGGAGGGTTAGATGCTCCAGCATTGTCTAAACAATATAGCTTACTGATTATCAGAGGTCGTTATCCGGCCGGCCCGACCCGGGTTTCAAAATTTCCGGCCGTGCCGGCTCAGGCCGGACCGGTAACCAGCTCTGCTGATTATAGATTGCAGAAAATTCAGTTTTCAATTATTGAGATTCTTTGTCCGCGGTTCCACGTTATAGTCGACGGATGAATCGTTTGCATAGGTGTACTGTAGAATTTAGAAGGAGCGCGGAAATCGATAGAAAATGTATAAGCAACCGATATAATTGTGCGCTTGCCTTATAATAAATATACCTTTATACTACATAAGATTTGTCCGTAAACTATAGTTTCATATCATCATTTTGTTGTTTCTAGTCACTTAAGGGGCTAATGGAATGTTCAAAGTTATTAGACCTTTAATTTACCTGTTTATTTCTAAAAAGGAGTGCGCAGAAGGGGCATCTCTTATGAAAAGAAGCCGAGCCGGATGGAGAAGGTGTATTGGCGGACTCACACTGGAATAAGCATTATTATTTAACTAACTAAACTTTACAACTTTATAAGATAATATATTTTCTAAGCCTTTTTTTTGGAGGCGAACTAAGATCAGCTTACCATTCTGAGTAGAGCTTCTGTGGATGACTTTTGTGTTCCGAACAGCTTCAGTAGGTCGCTTGTTGACGTGTTTGTAGCTTCGGCTATCGCAGACAGACTCACTTGCTGCGCCAGTTGAGACTTCTCTTCTTCTGTTAAACTTTCCTCAACACACTGAAATGTACAAGTGTAATATTAATTCTTTAAGTTACATAGAAGTCTCGAGTAAGCTAAGGGATTCAATTCAACTTGTTTATCATAATTGTTCCAAATTTGTTCAAACCGAATACTCTTTTGTCCTTCATCATTCCTGGCTCCAATTATCAAGAAAATATAATTTTTCTTTTAAGTTTTGAATTAGGAGAATGAAGTTTTTTTAGTTGTTATTACCTTATTATCATTAGCTTGGGCTAACGTATCATCCTTATAGCACGTCTTCTGTTGGTGTTGAATTAGTTCATAGTACCGTTGATACACCAAACTGCATCTGAAACAACCAACGGGTTACTGTAACTCCTATTTCCTCCCAGTTACCTTTTACATTGGAAGTTTGATCCAGGAGTTCTCACAAATCGGTCGTTATTCTCCGTGTTTGGCTGGTTTTCGTAGATCTTTCGAGCCTAAATCAGATAAGTTTACAGGAATATACTGCAGTTGGTATCAACAGCTACGTCAAAGGCTAACGCGGAGTAGAGCTAATTTGACCCGGGGTGTTACTTGTGACTCGGTAAAAGTTGGCTTGGTTCCCTAGCCAAGTCAGACTAGGCCGAGCCGTGGTCGTCAATATTTTGGTGGGGAAAATGTTTAGCCGGACCGGCCAAGTCCTTTGCTTTTGCTGCAGTTTTGAACTAAACCCAATTTGCAAGTGTACAAATGTGCAAGCGAAACTGCTTCAGAATTCGATTATAAGCTCTAGATATGCAATGTTTATAGTCACCCCTTTCCCTAAATAACGCCATCTCCCCGTTCTGCGTACCATCCATAGATTAGTTCGTCCTCCATTCGAACTGACCTTCTGTCTAGCATTCTGGAACCACACCACTATGACTCGCGGAGACAGTTGCAGCTTCTTACTAAGAACCTCGAGGTCGTCATCCTTTGGATAGGGCTAAAATTGTATATAAGTCTGCTAGAATAGCAAGGTTTATATCAGTTTTTGCAGGTTACGCAACATTTGGTCGGGCCAAGTTGAACGTTTTTTTAGGCGGGCCTGGCCGACTCGGCAACCTAGATTTCTTCCCGAAATCTTTCCGTCATTTATAGTTATTGTATGTTTTTCATAACTGTAGTTACTGTAGTAAAAGTTGTTAATTAGCAAAATATTCACCTGTTTATCGAAAAACTGTTGTAGAGTTCTCAGTTGGTAGTCAGTGAATCTGGTTCGATTGGCTCGTCGGCCGCTTGGAGGTCCGGAATGTGACGATGGAAGAGATGGTAGCGAGCCTAAAATATAAGCGTTATAATATTGTAGTTATAAAAATATTCATTTTATCTAGTTGTATGTACTACTATAGTCTATATCAAGAGATAAGTTGGGACTACACCAAAACAGAACCGGCCAAAACAGAACCGGCCAAAACAGAACTGCTAACCAAATAAAACAATCCCATTTTATGTGATTTGCATATATTTTCAATATTATCCTACAGTGTTTATTGAGTGGAAATAACAAAAAAACAATAACAATTTCGGAGAAAACAATAAAAAGAGCAGTATCCTGGATAGAGGCGATGTTATATAAAAACAAATGAAAAATCTGTGGAATAGAAGCATTTACTTTAAAAGTACATTTTTATTATTTAAAACCGCTGCTCTCCAGTATACTACGCTTAAAACCTAGCTTTTTTACAAACTATATCTTAACTTATGAGTAACGCGACAAAGGGCTTCCGGTTTGTGGCTCCAAAAGCTTCATAAGTTCCATGATCACCCCCTACGTACCTGCTCCTAGCGCATTCTGCATCATCTGTTGTTCCATAAACTGGAAGGGATTGTTATGTGCGGCAGCTTGTTGCATCTGTTGCATCATTGCCTGTAGATTAAGCGTCGACAGAGCACCGTGAGAAGTCGGCTCCGGAGATTTTTTCTCCTCCGAAACTACTGAAGAAACTGAGGAAGAACACTCGGAGGGCTTTGATTCAATAGGTTTAGGTTTCACCTGAAAGTAGAGAGTAGGAAATAATTTGGAAAAACTAATTATTCAGCCATTGTATAGAATAACAAAATTGTTTTTGAATAGAGTTTGAAGTAAATTCGTGGAAAACGTTGTGGACTTCTTCTTTTTAGCATTTTAAAGTTTAAATAACCTTAACAAATTATGTATTGTTGTAATATTTACCTCTCCCGGTACAGGCAACACCTTAGCTTCTCCAGTCTTATCATAAGTATCAAGATCTATGCTCATTTGAGGAGGAATATTAAAGTTGTATGGGGAATCCTTGTCACGTTGTCGCTCCTAAACAGTTCATCTTATCAAAATGCACAAGGTTAAGTTATTTTTAACTATAGTCTATCACAAGACTTAGGTTTCCAGCGCGGAATCACGAGAGGGGTGCTATGTTTTACAATGAATACTTCTGAAGTAAACGCTGGAAACCTATGTCTTGAGATAGACTATATATGTTCGATATCTCAGGATTTACTCCATACTTTGGAGTTTCTCGGTCCCACACCGTACCCCTCCAAATATATACATTTTTTACCATTTCTCTGCCCAATTATCTTATTTTCATTACTCATTTTGTACGTAAATGATCGTGTCGTGAGAAAGTTGGTGACTAATCGCTAAACATAGGCGCGCGTCTCGCCTAATTGATTCTCTACTCCCGGGACGTTCCCACGGGCCGCCATGTCACCCAACAACAAAATAACCAGTGAATCAGCAAAATAACAAAAATATATGTATAATTTTACAAGGAATTAATGATGATTAATCGATTTGTATGGAATGGGAGCGGGTAGAGGGCAGTAGACAGGGCAAGCAATAATTCTAGATATAGTCTATAACAAACAAAAGACCTCAGCGCGGTGTTATAAGTAGGCTTCCGCAATTGCGTATTCGTCTTTTTCTGGATAAGATACAAAATAAAACTAGTACAATAATATGTTTCTGACATCAAACAGAAAATTGCGCTTCGAACCATATAATGGTTTTCCGATTTTGCCACGTAACGAGCGATTTTATAAACTTTACACAACACCGCGCATTGCAGTCTTCTTTTTGTTATGGACTATACTATAATTCTAGTTGGAATTTCTGCGTGGGCCCCTCAGGTCTAAGGATCCCGAAAAGTAACTTGGTTTTAGTGTAGCTGCTTTTAATCAGCATTTAAGTTGCTTTATGCCGCGACCCAGGAAGCCCTGGAAACGAGCAGTCAATAAAAACCGACGTCCGCTTCAAAAACCCCCCTAAAATATTGGGTTACTGTATGACAAACCTTAAAAAGTGTATTTCTAAACCAGTGCTTAATGACCTTCTCTGGCAGATTTGCTTTTATTGACATTTCTTTTATTTGATTCTCCGTAGGACTGTTGTTAATGTCAAAGTACTGTCGTAGCACCTTCAATTGGTCGTCGGAGATTCGCGTTCGGGCGCGTTTAGCAGGCGACTGGCCACCAAGCTGCAACTAACAATAAGTTTGGATCATTTTACGATTAAGATTTCTGCGGAGATATAGTCGAATTCAAAAGTAAAAAAGTTAAAAGCCTATTGCGCTGCACTTTTACCTTAAAGCTAAATACGCAGCTTTCTAATATTGTCAGCGCCGAAAGTAATAATGGAGTGTCCCTTGCGTATTTTTTGGATTTTGGACACGGCACCTGCAGGCCAATTTTACGCGGGTACTTGCAAAGTACAATATTAAACAACAGTTACCGCTAGATACTAGCGCGGTGCCCGCAAAAGGGGCTCAGACGAGCGTTGAATTCATTACTCTCCATCATTACTCTTGGCGCTGACTATATAAATACGCGGTCTCTTTTCTCCTGAATAACACCATTTTGAAAAACCACTTTTATTGTCCCTAGAAAAACTTAGAAAACCTTCTTTTACAATTTCTAGATAAGTCATTCGTCTTTTTGGAGTACCTGTTGAGCCAACATTGTTTGGTTGAATAATTCCTGTATATTCTGGGGGTTCATCATCTGTGCGGAACTAGCTGGATTCATACCAAATGGAAGTCCGCTCATCATGGACATCATCGCCATTTGGGCCAAATCAGGCTTCAAACCTTGAGCTGAAAACGGAAAGTTACGGTAACTTAGATTATTTGGCTTTCAATATACTCTTGTGAGTAAATTTACAGTTTCTTGAGGTTCAGAAAATAAAAATTACTTAAATTAAATTTCCAATGTATAAGTTTAATTAAATTAAATGGATTACTGTAACATTAAAACATAGTCTTTAGAACTGTTAGTTGTTTCAAGGTTCAAAATTAAAACTGACGAGGTGGAGTCGGTTCGGATCTGGGTCTTTTCTCCGGTGGTTCACTGTCATCTCTTGATGAAGTTCTAGTTAACGGTGACATCTTTCCAGAAGATCCAATAACAGATGCCAACCTATCTATGAAGGACTTGACTGTTGAATCGGGCATAGAGACGGTGTGGTAGTCTTGGTAGTGAATAGATAGTAACTAAAATGGCATTTACAGTTTATAGCTTTAAACTATCGAAAAGTATTTACACTGGCTAAATGGGACGTATTTTTACACTTAAAAAAATTCAGACGACTAAAAAATTCATCCGGCCCTCTCCGCGGGCCGGCCCGAACTGGCCGACATCATTTTTTTTCGGAAATCTGTAGGCCACCCGGCAGGGCCCTTAAAGGGAGTGTGATAAGGTACTTTCATGTTAATTTCAGATTACAGGGGCAAACCCGTAGGTTAGTTTGCTTACAAGAAGAATTCTCTCAAGCTCACGGTTACATATGATTGAAAGGGTTCTTGTATGATTGGCACTCCGTTTGTAGCCAAAATACTTAAATTTAACTCACCACCAACGACGGTAACGTCTCTCCACATTCATTACAGTCTACTCTGGCAGCAGCTACAATTTCTTCTTCTCTTAGGGATCCTAGCAGCGGAATTAGGCCGGCAATCTGACCGGATGCGCTCATCAGCCGGTCTATTCCGAACGTCTTTATCATCTGGAGCAGATGCGTCGCGGTACGCGGTGCTGTTACTTCGTTCTCTGCTGGGGATTCTGAAACACATAGGGATTCCGACTATATATTAAATGTTTTCTCTTTAACAAGACTAATTAACCATTTTTCTGGGTTCCAGCTGAAGGAGTTTGCATTTATTGGTATCTAGCGTTTAGGAAGACAATCTTTCCGAGTTCGGCTCCGGCTTACCTCGCTCGGCACTGGGTGGCGGCACGTTCTGTCCCATCAACATATTCATTATGTTAAACATGGTCATTACATTCTGTTGTTGCGAAACACCGGACTAAAATAAAGAAATCAATAAAAACAATCGATAATTTTAGTTCTGACTATTCGAATAGTCAAATATTCAACTCAAGATATATATTTATAAATAACTAGTTCTTCTTTACGGATATAGCAAAACAAAGTTCAATAACGTTAGCTTCTCTTCGACAGAAAAGGTATTTCCTGAAGGTGGTGGAACACCAGACTATAGTTCCAGTGTCGGTTTCATTTTAGGATGACTCAGTTCTTTAAATCAGCCTTTTTCATTCAGACAAGCCCCCACCCAGGTAGAAAATTGTCTTGAAGCGAACGATCAGGATGGAGGGGGGGGGGGGGCAATTTTGACCTCAAAACTCCTTCTCGTTACCAATTTAATTGATTTATCTGTTTGAACAATACAAATAGAGAAAATCTGCCAACTGAATCTCCTATTTAGAGAGGTAGGCTCCGCCCATTTAATTAGCATATTAAACTGTAATGATAGGGGGGGGGGGGATATTCAGCCATCATAGTGGAATATCGATTTTAGGAGGGTAATGGTTTTTGGAAGCTTATTATAGTCTGTACCAAGAGCTAGGTTTCCAGAGCAGTATTATGGAGAGTAGCGGTGTTAGATTAAAATGAATGTATTACTAAAGAAAGGGCTCCCAATTCATCGATTCACAATTCATTGAAACATAGTTATTTTTAAAGACTATACGGCTTGGAAAAGGCCGCCCGGGCCGGCCCGTTTCTCAAATTTTCGGCCCCGGCCGGTGAAATTCCCAGCACTGGACTATATAACCTTTTGCTCTGTTAATAAGAAGTGAATACTATGTAGTTTATGAACAAATAAAAATACAGGAAGTAGATGGTCAGCGAGAATCA
>JAQGAV010003690.1:0-11866 GCA_034691345.1 Phasmarhabditis papillosa | reverse complement strand
GCAATATTTTGTCTGAGTAAGGCAGAGCGAAAGCAAGTTTGCAATCTGCTGATATCGCGCGCGTAAAATGCCAGCAGGCGCAGTGTTAAAAATGACGAAATACGCAGCATACACGGCGGTATTACTTTTGAATCTGACTATATAGGCGATTGCATAAGTTTCAGTTCAAAACAGCTCTGTTTGTGGGAATCTTCAATTTCCATTGTTTTATCAACAACCCTTAAGAGAAACAGAATATATAACACCGCTTCTGATAAATTCTAATTTACACACAACATGTTGAAACAGTCAGTTGTTTTGTAGGTTTAAGACTCAATCCCCATTTGATTCGAATTCCTGCATGGTTACTGTAGTTTTGGTACAGTTTCGGCAACCTAAAGCACACTCGCTGGTTTTGGCACTTCGTCTAAACGATTGGTTCAACATATTGTGAATTTACAAAGATTCCCATAGAACAGAATCCTTCGAAATGAACATTTATCCATTAGCCTTCTAAATTTGCCCGTTTTCTATCTTCTGGGTTTTCCAATAGACATTCTAAACTGACAGAATTGCGTATTTTCTGTTTCTTGGACCTCTTTGTGTATTAATTACGTTAATTGTTGGGGGTATCTAATTGCTTTAAAGGCAGCCTAATAGACAGACTGCTGTGGTAAATATATACACCGCCATTCTCATTTAAGACAACCGCGCTCTATTGCTAATCTTAGTTAAGCTCGCTAGTCCTTTAAATGATTACGTCTTCTTAAGTATTTAGCTACTGAAGCTTAGGCAGTTAATTTAAAAGCCAAATAAGTCAAATAGTGCGGGGTTAGATGGAGCTTGCAGAATACGCAAAAGTTGCCCCGTTCACGGCCGTGTTAATAAAATTTGTGGTTGCCTATTCCACCGCGCTCTGTTGTCTTTTGTTTGTTATAGACTATTTAAAGTTCTTCACCAATTACTCGACAAGTTATATGAACAATGTTCTGTTATAAAATAATAGCTGTGTATTTCTATTATTATAATATTAGTTTTATTATCTCCTTTATTATTCTTATAATATCATTATAATATGTATTTTATTATCTTATTATTCCCATTACTAATCGACCAGATGTTTATAAAGAACCCTTTCTTTATCGAGATTTATATGAGAAAATAACCAAAGAAGACATTATTTACATTTTATATAACCGTTTATAGTAATTCAAGAATAATAATGCAGTGTTACTTGCGTATTATTAGCTAATTTAGCGTTTTTTTGTTTTTCGAAAACTTTCAGAGCCATTTTCAAAGCGAACTGTATTTTTATAACTTTTTTTTTAAAATTAAGTTTATAACTTTTTTAGTAATGATGACTCCAATAGTTATGACGGAGTGTAAAGAATTCGACGCTCGTCTGAGCCCCTTTTGCCGGGCACCGCGCCAGCATCTGGCGGCTACTCTCCGTTCAATATTGTAGTTTGCAAGTACGCGCGTGCAATTTGCCTGCAGCTGCGGTGTTAAAAATGCAAAAATACGCAAGTGACACTCCATTATTACTCTCGGCGCTAACTATAGTAATCGCATATATTTCTTCCATACATTTATCACTTCATATTTTATAAAAGTAATAACAAACTTTGAATGTTCTTTCTACTCTTTAATATTGACCATCTCTTTCTCTATGTATTTTACAGTCATTTTCTTCTTATCTAAATAATCTTCTTATGTGGTCTTTAGACCTTAATACAATACAAATATGAACTGTTGCAGACTGCTGCACTGCGTTTACAAATGACAGGATAATATGGTTTTTATTAGGAATATCGATTTAGATATTTATGTTACGGTTGTTTTTAATATTATGGATGAGATTGTTAGTTTGTTATATACAAAACTTATTCTAGATTATAGTCGGATTCAAAAGTATTACGGCCGTGTTAATAAGCAGAAGTGTTCCAATATTTTGTCTGAGTAAGGCAGTCCTAAAGCAAATTTGAAATCTGCTGATATTGCGCGCGTAGAATGCACGCAGGCGCAGTGTTAAAAATAACGAAATACGCAGCATACACGGCGGTATTACTTTTGAATCTGACTATATATAAGAATAATGCACTTGCGAGCTTCGTTTTCAAATAACGGTATACCAAGTACTGATAGTAATACCACCGTGTAATAAAATTTTCCCAATTTTTAACACCTGGCATTTTACTCGCGTTGAACCTGCAGAATGCAAGTTTCCCGTCAGTTTCTTCCCTTCACGCGCTAATGCAACGAACTAGCCCAAAATGGGAAGCGAATACAGAGTTCTCGTAATTATTTTATATTCCACTTATATATATTTTGGTACCATTTCATCTTCTGTTGTCTGATCTTTTTTGGGAATTGCGCCTATATTTTTGGTCACAGTCCTTTAACCCCACTGCGTATGTATTCACCAAAAACAAAAATCTATTTCTTAGTCAAAATTGTTTTTAATCAACATATTATATAAATATTAACTTTTATATTTATATTTTCTAACATTTTTTTCTAATGTAAATTTCCTCTTCTCAGTATTTATAATTCGCTAAGTGTTTATTTTTGTTCGCAGTTGCTAATTCCGTGTCTAACTTGCCAAAAGCAGCAAAATTAGCATTAAAAGTGTTGTTTTTAGGTCTTTTCACTTTTATTTAAGGTGTTAAAACCTATTTAACAAAGAAATATAACATAATTATTATTAAAAGTAGGGTGAAAAATAGTATAGTTAGTTATCATAATAAGAGCGGTATGCGTATGTTACACGGCTCGCCTAAAGAGACAGTTGAGTTAAAGGACTGAGCTCTCATTTTAAAGTTAAAGTTCATTTTTCACCAGAACGCTATAACCAAATCATTTCAAAAAATTCAGTTGCACAGATTGAGCTATGGCCTTTCTAATAATATATAAATTAACATGAATTGCTTAACAAAATAAGCCGAGGTATGCGCATCGAGATTTTACCATTTGAATGTGCTCTGTCCCGTTTCCTTAGGGCGCGGTGTGTCGTGGTTAAAGGAAACCCTCTTACTAACCATCATCTAAATTATTATCACGGTTTTTTAACTTTTGAGTTCGACTATAACTTGTTGATTCCTTCACCGCAGGGTTTCGGTCATTCATTTCTGATTTTCCAAGCCTTTTGCAGCTTATTTTTTGATACTTTTCAATGTTATTGCATTAGTTTTACTATAAGACTGTTTTTGCAACAAATCTTATGTTATTTCCCCCAACACTCTTTCTAAATTCCACTTTGTCCGTCCTGTGTTTACCCTATATATCATAACACTTCTGTTAGAAATACAAACAAGTAGAGGGCTTTATTCAAATATTAAATAACAATACAATATATACTATATTATATCTTTATATTTATAAGTGTATTTTTTATGTTATAACTATTTATGTTTATGAGCACTATTTATCAAAATATTTCGATTTTTTCATAAAAATTATCCATGTGCGGGCGGGCCGACTGTTCAAATTTCGGCCCCCGCACAGGCCGGGCCGTGAAATTCTCAGCCTTCTATAGCACAAATACTTTCTGTTTGGTCTTTAACTTCGTGATTTCTGCAACCGCTTCTTTATATTTTTCACGTCGCCTCTCAATTTTATGGATTAGCTTATTTCTGCGTGTTTTTAATTCGATGACGAAATTACGCAGTGAAGCAATGTCAGATTCGCAACACTGCGGAAACGGCATTTAAAGGTCTAACAATAAATGTTTATGGTTACCAAAGTTTTTTCGAAAGTGGTAAGAACGTAAGTTCTACTATCCACTGGCAGCAACTATAGAATCTATATTGTCGATTGGGCGGATTGGCCCAGTGGATAGAAGCTTTGCCTCATAATCTCGAGGGCGATGGTTCGAATCCGCCCCGAAGAAAGAATTCTTGCAAATTTCTGATCCGCCGCCTCCGCTTCTCCAGATGCTGTGCAGTGGAGTCCTGGCTCCCTATGGTTCCTTCGTCTCACTTCATCCTCCAAATATCTGTGATCTCGTGTTTCGTAAAATATGAATAAAAACAAAAATTACTTTGGTTTGTTCTCCCAAAACAGAGCATTGTGATTTCTTTCCATTCGAATTGAAACACTTTTCTTGCAATACAGTTTCAATGGATCCACTGTCATAAATATGAATTTGAAAAGGAAGCAAAGAATCAGCTATAGTCTATCTCAAAACCTAGGTTTCCAGCGCGGAATCACGAGCCGTGCGCCGTGTCATAAAAAATGAATGTACTTTCAGAGAAAACGTACCACGTCGACCCATTTTACATTCATTGTCTATAACACTGCACCCGCTTGTGATACCGCGCTGGAAACCTAGGTCTTGAGATGGACTATACTTTCGTCAAAATCAAAATGTTTCAACAGTTTCATTTTGTAATTGCTATGTGAATTCAAGACTAATTTAATTTATTCTGTTTTTCATTGTTCGTTTCTTTCTAACTACTTATATACAATAATTACCTTTACTCTTCAGGTGCAATCATGACGTCCTCGCCAACCAAAGAAAAACCAAGAAAGCATCACGGAGATAACGGGTTAGTTCAAGTTTTAATCCATTGTTCAAAACTAAATCTGACAAATTTCATTTGTTCTTAAATTATATCCCCTGGAGTAAATGTTTCACATTACTACATATATAGGTGAATTATAAAATTTGCAGTCGCAACTGGGAGTTAGTTTTTCTATAACTATAATGATTAGATTAATAAAAAACAGAAATGTAACTTACAAGAAAATATTTGTTCAATTCAACTAGGTTTACAACGGTATTTTTATTTCCTGTATCACTCGTATCACAATAATAGTAGATTTCTTCGAGGCAGGGCTTCGACCATTCATTCCTGAATCTTCTGAGCAGAAACGCCTCCTTTCTAACATTCAGTCTTCGGGTGCACAAAACATGGGATAAATAAGCTGCTGGTTTCGCAAGCCTTCTGCAGCTACGGGGAGTCGAACCCACAGCCTCAACTCCTCACGGATTGAGAGACCGCTGCTCTAAACACTTAGCTAAACCACAACGAGGTTATAGCTAAGCAATTATTTTTAGTAAATCCGATCGCAACTGCCTCGTCTGTGCTGACACCAGCGACGGTCTTCATTTCGGAATCTTTGCCTGTCGAGCCTGCACGGCCTTCTTTAGAAGAAGTATTGTATTAGACAAAAAATATGTTTGTAGAAAAGGCGGAGATACATGCAAGATAGACAAAAGTACGTTTAAACAGAATTCAAAAACGATAAATTAGCTTTCATTCGTAAAATACTGTCTACACGTCTCTAGTAGAAAGTTGCTTAGTTTGGTTAAAATACTCAGTTAATACATAAATAGGATTGGCGGACTAATCGCTTGTAGTTAAAGGTCTAATAAATTAAAAGTAGAGCATATATTTTGCTCTAAATTTTCTCTATTTACTCTAATAAGCTCTAAAAAATTTGCATTTCGTACCGTAGCCTCTTGCAAGCGAATAGTCCATCTACTATAGCTTGTTCCTGGAAATCAACAAATCAATCAATCAATCAATATTTATTCAGAATCGTGAGATCAATAGGAGATTTATTTGACGATGAATTAGCTAATTTCTTCCATTTCTTTGGATCGTTTCGTGCTGCGTGCGTTATCAACAAAATTTGCAGTCAACAAACTCTTTTTTTGTTCACCTTATAAGAAGAGATATAGTCTATAACAAACAAAAGACTACAGAGCGCTTATCCTTAGACTACCGTTTATATCCTTCTTGGAGTAACGGAAACTTGTTCAAGTAAACCGTATAACGGGATAAATGTATACATTCTTTTCCGAATTTAGGCACAAAAAACGTAACTCAAAGAAGCAAAATACAAAAATACAAAAAAGGTTTACCTTCAGCTGTAGGTCGCGCAATGTGCCGAAAGTGTAGATACAGAAAATGTCTTTCTGTTGGAATGGTGGAAGAAAGTAAGTCGATTTGTCAAAAAGATATTAAACAAATACTGAATCCCCAGGAGTTTCCGATCTTTTTATACTTTATTCTTTCTTTTCAAGCAAAATTACTTGTAAACACGACTGTGTATTTCATTGCCGCTATTGTAACCTGTTCAAATATGCGGAAACCAGAATCCAGCCCTTCTAAGCTCAACATAAGCTTCAGTATTTGATTCTGACTCACGCAACCAAGTTTGCTGTAGATGGAGGTTCCAAATAAGCGAACTCGATGGTTGCGAACTTTAGTTCCTAACTCAAAATGAGCAGTCGGCTTTCCACACTTTGGCCGGGCCCGGCCTGGTTAACTTTCGCGAAGCATGAGAAACCCAGTCTATATTATCACATGGCTACCTTAAAAACTCAAATAATTAGCTTGTAACTTTGACAAGTAAACCAGCATTTGTGATATAATTATTCATGTTTATTTGTTTCAGTGGTTCAAAAGAAGAAAGAAGCAAACGAGAAGAATTCTATGAGTTCTTCACCATCTGGAACCACGCAGGATAGTGAAAACGAGGATGTGGGTATTTACTATAAAACTTATATATATTATTATTTAAAATTAGTTAAATTTTTAAAATTGGATAGTTCAAAATCAGTCTATTGCATTAGTCAATGACGAAGATCTTAGATCACTTTGCGCAACATTTACTTTCTTGCTTTGAACACGCTCTTTGCTTTGGTTTACTAAAGGCAGGGCTGGGAAAAGGCGGGCCAGTTTCTCAAATTTTCTCCCTGCCCGGCCGGGGCCGATTTCCCAAAAAGTCGGCCCCGGCCCGCCCGGCCCGTCAATTTCCCAGCCCTGACTGAAGGTTTTGGCTTAGGCTTTCACCAAATTATTTTTGAAATGTGTATTCTTGGAATATTCATTGTTAAAGTGAACTATACTAGCTACAGTCAGCGCCGAGAGTAATAATGGCGTATTTTTAGGATTTTTAACACCGCACGTGCGGGCTAATTGCACGCGCGTACTTGCAACGTGCAATATTGAACGGAGAGTAGCCGCCAGATGCTGGCGCGGTGCTCGCAAAAGGGGCTCAGACGATTGTTGAATTATTTACACTCCATTCTTATTCTTTGCGCCGACTTTTTTTTCCCGAATATCTGTGAAAGCATACATCTCTTGAATTCTAAATAATTTAACAGTCGAAAAAGTTCCTTTTTTGCAAAATCAGCTGAAATTTGCAAAAGATTCTAAATGCTAAATGTTTCACAAATGTCTTTAGATCCACCTTCACCAGGCTCCATCTAGTAGTAAGGCTAACTCCAGTGACGGTGAATACCCCGAAAGACCAGAAGAACTCGTGAAGATTATTAACAACTATAGGTAAACAGTAAATTCTGTTCAAATTCAAATTCACATTCAACTATTTATTCCAATACTCGCAAGATCACATTCGATTTCATATGCGTTGGGTAATCATTTTCTTGTACTCACTTGGTTCATTTCTCGCCATTGTAGACCAGGTGACACCGTTTCTTCCATCACAGCCAACATTAAATATATATTGTTACGGATTATAAATGTTTATTTATAGGAACTATTGGCAGAAACAAACCGATACCGAAAATGTAATCAAAGCAAACTTCCCCCAGAAAGTGATCAGAGGAGAGCTTCCGGTAGGCAAAACTTGGGTTTAGGGTGCGGTGGCTCAATGGTTAGAAGATTCGCCGCATAAGGTTGCAGAGGGCGATGGTTCGAATCTACATTTTAGACCAGACTACATTTTAAAACAAAAAAATAATAATAATTACCTCTGTTATAAAAACGTTAACACCTCTGGGGAAAAGTAAATGTTGCATACAGTAATAACTGGACTGTTGCTATTGGTAAATAGTATTAGGAAAGTAGGAATACATTTATGTAGAAAACAAAAGACACTTTTTCACTTTAGATATTTCAGTCTTTATTTTCCTTTGAAAAAAATCCAAGCATTAGAATTACCTATGTGCGCGCATTGTTCCAGTGATAAAAAATTGACGTTCATTCCCTTTGAAGTCGCTCGTCAAATTCCCAATACGTCACGTCAAATTCCCAATACGTCAAATTCCCAATACGTCAAAGTAAACCAAAATGTCCTTTCTTACTATTAATAATAGTCACGATAAGACTAAAATCATCTATAATTAATTGATACATCTAATTACAGGGCCTCGATCGTGTTACCTGTCGACTGAGTTTCCGTCTCGGACGAACCAAACGACCACATTTAATGGAGTTTATAGCCACCACCTTCCCAGAATTTCTGACCTTAGGACAAAAAGATCAAGTAAGTAATAGACGCATCACTACCACCGTAAAACCTAATGTTTCAAAAGCTTGTATATACTAACCTACTATGTTAAGAACTGAAATATGTACAGAGTTGAAGTCTTTTACGTCTCTTACTGGGATCTCAAGGCTAAATTTTGAATTGCATCTCTACAGTATCTGGGTTCAATATCGACGATAATAAGCCTAAGCTAAAGTTTCCCTCGAATTAGGGTGGGGTTTCGGTACGAATTTTAGAAAAATACCGTCTATACCGGTATAGACAAATTAAAACTCTACCGGTATAGTCAGATTCAAAAGGAATACGGCCGTGTTAATAAGCAGGAATGATATGCCGGTATACCGCGTTCCCCACCCTACCTCTAATACTCAAATGTTTCATTACAGTACGCAGTAATACAACATTTCTTCTTGACTATGTGGGTTCTCGACTGTGCCTACCGTACCTACTTACACGTTCCACCGGGGGACTACTGCAGAAAGTAAGATCAAAGATTTATTAGAGGGATCTTAAACGCTAATTTAAAACATTTCAATTATTTTGCTCGATGCGCAATGTTGCAGAATTTTGCCTCTGAAAGTCTCTGCACGAGGAATTTTCTATTTTTCGAAATCTAAATTTTGCAAAACCGCGCATACTGTAACGCCAGCGCAATGGAGTCTAGGATATGAAACAGACAACATATAAATCTTCTTTTTAGATCAGTCCATCATCAAACTGCCTACATTGATATTGACCACATGGATGAGTTCACCTCAGATCTGCAAAATCCACAATTTGGAAAGGATCTTTTAAAAAAGTAAGTAGACTAACAAAAATGCTGAATTATATTATCAATTATACCTTTATAGTCGATGGACTAATCGATTGCAAGGGGTTACGGTGCGAACTGCAAATTCTTAGAGCTTACTTCAGTATATAGAGCCCTTTTCGACCGAATCAATGCTCTAATCTATTAGACCTTTAATTTGATTAGAGACGAATTGTACACAAAAAGGAGATTTGCAATACCTTATGGTCCCAATCTCCTACCGGAAAACACGAGTAAATAAAGTTGTAAAGCGATACTCAGCCATTTTTATTTGTTTTGGGTTTTCTGGTCAACAATAAACATTTAAATATTTAACTGCAAGAGATTAGTCCGACGACTGTATTACTTCCGATAACTGTTTAAAATAAGAAAAACAAAAAATACCTAAACTTTTGAAACATTTACTTTTCAGCGCCATGATGAGATCCTTTGGCAGTGAACGATCTCGAGTTGTAGTGGAAATGAACGACATAAAGATAACCGAAGAGGAGTATTGCGCCCTTATTGCCCTAACTATATGGAATGAAAGTAAGTAGAGAATAGACAAATAAAGAAAAACTGTTTGAAACATTTAAGCACCATTATTTACAGGGTTCAAATTTTCCAATTATCAAGTTGTTAATTTTTCAACTCATTCCAAGTTTGTAAGCTCAGTTTAATAAACCTTATTATAGTCAGATTCAAAAGTAATACCGCCGTGTAGGCTGCGTATTTCGTTATTTTTAACACTGCACCTGCTGGAATTCTACGCGCACGGTATCAGCAGAGTGCAAACTTTTTTTCGCTCTGCCTTACTCAGACAAAATATTGCAACATTCCTGCAACCCAATTTTATTTAAACGGCCGTGTTACTTTTGAATCTGACTATAGACACATAAAGAAAACCTGTTTGAAACATTTAAGCACCATTATGTACAGGGTTCAAATTTTCCAATTATCAAGGTGTGCATTTGCCAATTTAAATTCCAAGTTTATTACTTCAATTTAACAAACCTAATTATTTAGCTTCGGTCGAAACTTTAAATTTTCTTAATAATCTGCATCTTCTTTAGACATGGAAGGAATCACTCCAGAAATAGAAAATATTGTAAAGAATATTAGAAAACAGACATATCAACAACTGCATTTATGGTATAAGTAAGTTTACTTTTGCTTTAATTATCCATTCATGGAAATAGCTTGCCTTCAATTTGACTGGTTTCGATAGATGTTTTTGTGTATTCATAGTACCTTTGAATAGATACAGCTCTGGGCCGACCAATTTTACATTCTTCTTTGTTACGCCGTTCCATCTCATTTTATCGAGCTGAACACTTGAATGCTGGAAAAGACTATAGATAGTTCTGAAATTGTGAGCTCTGTTATCAAAAACCCTAAACGATATAGTCCATAACAAAAAAATATTTCCATTATATGGTTCAATGCGCAATTGTTTGTTTGTTGTCAGAAAAATATTATTGTACTAGTTTTATTTTGTATCATATCCAGAAAAGACAAATACACAAATGCGGAAGCCTAGGCATACCACCGCGCCGCTCGATGGTCTTTATTTGTTTTAGACTATAGTACACTAATGAAACCTACTGACAAGCCAATTTCACACACTCAGCCTATTGAAATAAACTTTTCAGATTTTCCGGGGTCGAAGACTACGGGGAACGAATGGGTGAAGTACTTAACATAGTCAGAGCGGTGCTGGTGAGTTGTGTATCATCTCAATTTCCTAAACTGTAGTCTGATCCGAGAGTGATAATGGAGTGTTAAGCAAAGAATCTCGCCGAAAATGGTTCCGAAAGTTTTCGAGATACGAAAAAACACGCACAATTGCATAAAAATACGCAAGTCACACTCCGTTATTCATCTTGAATCAGATTATATAAACTTCTAATGTTTTTAAGAATACAACAGTTAGATACTTACAAAACTCTCGAAATATTTTTCAGGAGGGTAAATGTCGCCTTAAGTTGGACATGGAAACATATAGCTTAATGGATGCTTTTAAAGATGACGATGATATGACGACAGCAAACTTCTACAAGATGGACATCTTAAGAGACTCCCTACCAGGAGCCGCCGTGGAAAACTAACTAGAAACATTTCCAAACCATAAATTAACGTCAGTCTATGGAATGCAATGCTTTCTTAGAACAATATAGTCCGCCGATTCCAGGGTAATAACTGAGTGTTGTTCGCGTTTTGTGCGTAACTTTTCGTTGGCTTCAAGTTTCCGAGCCCTTTTTCCACGAGAATCTTCTTTAACACTCCATTATTACTCCTGAATCCGACTACAACTAGTTATTAGTTGACTCACCCGGAGAGGTTTTGGCCTCAACTCGACCAATCAAAAATCGGGCCGACGTACAATTGTGAAACATTTTTTCCGGGGCCCGCAGCTCCGTCCAGCATGCTCCGTAGCAAAAATTAAAAGGGGCTATGGTGTCCCTTTTTCATTTTCTACAATCGTACGTCGGCCGATTTTTGATTGGTCCAATTGAGGTCAAACGCTCTCTAGTCAGTTCTTTAATATGTGCATGCGAAATGTTTTGGCAATTCAAGCACTAGATTAGCTCTTTCCTGTTGGACCAACCTTAATAATATTGTAAAGTTGGCTTTGAAGTCTGTTATAGTCTGATTCAAAAGTAATACGGCCGTGTTAATAACCAGGAGTGTTCGAATATTTTATATGAGTAAGGCAGGACGAAAGCAATTTTGCTATCTGCTGATACCGCGCGCGTAGAATGCCAGCAGGCGCAGTGTTAAAAATAACGAAATACGCAGCATACACGGCCTCATTACTGTTGAATCTGACTATAGTACGCTTGTGCAACCTGC
>JAQGAV010003689.1:0-11867 GCA_034691345.1 Phasmarhabditis papillosa | reverse complement strand
TTCATTCCGGAATCTTCTGAGCAGAGACGGCTCCTTTCTAACATTCAGTCTTCGGGTGCACGAAACATGGGATAAGTTAGCTGCTGGTTTCCTAAGCCTTCTGCAGCTACGGGGAGTCGAACCCACAGCCTCAGATCCTCTTGTAGTTTATGCTATTTCGAACACTGACGCTTCCCAAAGAAGAACGTTTTATCAGCCTTGGATAAACCCGTTTAGCAACTTCTTCGGAAACAAATTGACCAGCTATGACATCAACTAATTAAGATTTTAAAATTGTTCATTAATTTTTGCAATCTCATTCTCTGATAGATTCTCTGATATAGTCTTTATCAAGAATTAGGTTTTCCGCGCATATCCTGGGGAGAGGCAATGTTAGAGAACGGGACAGAGCAAATTCAAATGGTGAAATCTCATACCCTTCCCTATTTTGTGAAGCAATTAATGTTAAATTATATATTATTGGAAAGGCCATAACTCAATCTCTGCAAATGAGTTTTTTCGAATAATCCTGTTGAAGTTATACAGAGAAAAATGAACTCTAGTTTTAAAATGAGAGCTCAGTCTTTTACCACACTGTCTCCGTTGGCGAGCCGTATGTTAGAAAAGCCTCCCAGTCCACTGAGTTCGTTAAGCCTAGCCCTTGTTGCTAACTATAGTACGATTCGAGAGTAATAATGGAGTGTTAAAAAAGAAACTCGTTGAAAATGGCTCTGAAAGTATTCGAAAACCGAAAATATACGCTAAATTTCCTTACAATACGCAAATAACACTCCATTATTATTCTTGAATCAGACTATATGTGATGTTATATTTCTAAATGTCCTTTACCGTACTTTGCTAATCATTTTGATCTGGTCCAGTTGATCGTGTTCTTAGTTTGCAGTCCTTAACAACCCTTTTAAGTTACTAAAAGTTTGAAATTTGCACGCTTTCTATTACAATAAAGGGGCATTTTGTAGAATGGACACGTTCAATTTAAAGGACAAATGGGGGGGGGGGGGTATTACAAATAATGTATTATTAGATGATAACTACATAATACTATCAACTTTTAAATTGTATTTTGATGACTTACATAAGAACATTACATTATATAACTTACATAAGAATGAACAGAAACTCGGTGGATTTGGGGTCATTTCTTCAAACATCACTCGCCAAACAAACAAACTGCTCGCCAACGGATACAGTGAGGTTAAAGGACTGGGCTCTCATTTTAATATTAAAGTTCATTTTTCTCAAGAAAACTTTAACAAAATCATTAGAAAAAACTCAGTTCCACAGATTGAGCTATGGACCTTCCAACAATATATAAATTAACATGAATTGCTTAAGCAAGGGCATAAGCATCAAGATTTCACCATTTGAATTTTCTCTATGCATTCCCTTAGACAGAATAATGTACTGTAAAATAATCTTCCTTTTTTACTTATATTCACTCTATATTCAGTTTGTATCTCTAGAAACAAACTAATAATGAAATATAAAACTTAACATGATAGCAACTCTTAATTCTTCTTGTAAACTTTACAAACTTAATTACAATATTAAATCTATAAACCTTATAACCAGACGCCTTTTTCTTGTAACTGCCCCCCCCATGACCTTGTATCCTTTTACTTTATGCCTTTAAAACCCGATTATCGATCCGAAATATCATTCATTATACATTGATATTAAAGTTAAAATATAATTTGATTTAAGAGTATTAATGGAGTGTTACTTGCGTAATTTACGTAAATTTGCGTATATTTTCGTTATTCTAAACCTTTCAGAGCCATTTTCTAAGCGATTCTTTTTTTATCACTCCATTATTACTCTAGAGTCCCAGTATACCTTTGGAATGTCTTGTATTCTTTATAAAAACATCATGTTTTAAGTGTTTTTCTGCATTTATTGTCTATTTTTGTATAGAAAGTTATTTTAAATTAGTTATATATGTATGTGTGGGCGCTTACAATACAGTTATTTTAGTTCGCGTGGGGGTGCATCAAGTGTCGATAACCTTATAAAAGAAGGTTTTGGTTGTAAAAAGTTTTTTTATAAAATTTATTGCAACCCTTAGGTTTTCAACGCAGAGAAGCGGTGTTGGATTAAAATAAATGTAGTTTCGAAGAAAAAGTTCCCAACCAATCTATTTTCCATTCATTTTGTATTCCGACGCGGCTCTTCAGAGTAATGCACTGGAACCCCAAATAGACTGTATATCCCTGAGTGATATAGCCTGATTCGAGAGTAATAATGTAGTGTTAAAAAAGAATCAAGTAACACTCAATTATTCCTCTTGAATCAGACTATATAGAAGTTATAAAACTAATATGATTTACTTTTTTCTAATCAAACTTTGTTTTAAAATACACTGTGAAATTTCTACATCTCAAGAAGTTCGAGAAAATTGAGCGGTACTCATGTTTCTCTGTAAACCCAACTAGTTTATGAAATTGACTCCTTGACCACCAAATTGCTCCGCATGTCTCCAATTTTCAGGTGTTTTCATTATAAAATACCGTACTCCCTCTTTCTTTCTTGTGACAAATATTTTTGTTTACTTAGTTTTTGTTAATTATTCGTCATTGTGACCCGTCAATTTTATGTGACTTTCCTTTTGTAAAATGTCTATTAAATATCGTTAACAAAGGTATTACTTATAGATGGAAACAAAGTACAGAACGTATTTATATATATATATATATATATATATATAGTCCGTTTTAAAGCCTATGCTGCATGCGAAATTCCTTCACTGTTTTCCACGGCTCGCCGCGCCCTAAGTAAAATGGACAGAGAAAATGCAAATGATGAAATCTTGATGCTCATAACATGGCTTATTTTGTTAAATAATTTATGTTAATTTATATATCATTGGAAAGACCCTAGGTCTATCTGTGCAACTGAGTTTTTTCGAATGATTACGCCGGCGGTTAAAGCTTTTTATAGAAAAATGAACTTTAATTTTAAAATGAGAGCTTGGTCCTATAACCCCTCTGTCTCCGTTGGCGAGCCGTGGTTCCGGCGAGCTAACATTAAGTTTGGGAGGCAAATTGGACGAGTTCACAGGACAGTCTAGATTTTGCAAAGGACTGTAGTTGTGTGCATCTTACGAAAAATGTTTATTAAATTTATCAGTCAGGCCTGAACGTTTGATGTAAACTAACTTTAATAAGTAAAACCATATTCAACGAACACATTTTGTTAGTTTTAAATGTTTCTGTGTTATTGTGTATTTCAGGGTTTCTTATCTTTACTTCATTCATTCATTTTGTATCATATATCTCTTATTAACAGTTATTTTATCCTAAAACTGGCTATTTTGCCATTGTTTGTGTTTTTATTATATTCTAACTTTCTTCACTTTTCAATCCGATAGCGCTCAGTTTCAACAATAAAACTGATATTCCGTAAAGGTTTAGCGACGCCCAAAAGATGTATAAACTTAAATGAAAGCAAAAAGAAAAGTGTTTGGTCTTCTACACGTTGCTTTCTTTAAAGTTTTTATGTAAATAAAGTAAAAACAATATGTTTCTTTTTAGATTGAGCTTTAGTATGTTACTATAGTCAGATTCAAACTAATGATGCTGCGTATTTCGTTATTTTAACACTGCGCCTGCTGGCGTTCTCCGCGCGCGATATCAGCAGATTGCAAACTTGCTTTCGCTCTGCCTTACTCAGACAAAATATTGCAACACTCCTGCTTATTAACACGGCGTTATTACTTTTGAATCCGACTATAAACCTTTGTATACTGCATCGCGCCGGTCTTAGTCGATATGATGCGTTGCAAAATATACATCAAAAGGTTCTGAATTGCATAATTTTCACTTTTTAAGGCAAAATGTTACTGCAAGGGAGGCATAGTTCTTGGCAGAGAAAATACTTTTTACTTTTAATATTGGAAGAAATCTATTTTGTAGCAGAATTCTTTACATTGAAAATTCCCATCAAATAAGTTAAACTTCATCATAAAAATTCAGACCCTCACTCTAGTTTTTTTTCTATTCCAAGTCATTTTTCCACATGAGATATATTCCTTTTTCTTGCCTTTTATTTGGGTCAAGACCTCCGCGAAGTTCAGCTAATATTCAACAAGGAGGTCTGTAAACAAAAAGACTAACTATACATGACTTATGCAATAAATACACGGAACGACTGATCCTTAAAAAGTGGCGCAACGCCAAATTCCAACGCATGAAGAAAGCATTCTAGTTAAAATAATTTTCTATATGGTTTGCTAGAAGTTGAAACACTTTTTTCCCATAAACTAGGTTTAATCTTAGAGAAGACTCGGGTTAGTATATTTTTGGTATATTCCCTGAATCACAAATATCACAATAATAGTAGATTTTTTCGAGGTAGGGCTTCGGCCATTCATTCCGGAATCTTCTGAGCAGAGACGACTCATTTCTAAAATTCAGTCTTCGGGGGCACGAAACATGGGATAAGTAAGGTGCTGGTTTCCCAAGCCTTCTGCAGTTACGGGGAGTCGAACCCACAGCCTCAAAGTCTCACGGATTCAGAGACCGATGCTTTAACGACTAGGCTAAAGCACAGCTACTTAATCCTATATTATTTAAACCAATTACATTCTTACAAGCGTAGGCTTAACTTTATTGAAACAATCCGTTAAGACAAGTTTCGAGACTAACGTTTATAATTTACCGGTTATTCCCTCGAGAGTATAATAAACCAATTATTCTATTAGGCCTAAAGCGGTTTCTCGCCCAATCGGGACGTTCAAATCAAGACAAACCACTTTAAATCTAACAATACTTTATTATCTTTCAAGTGTCGTTTTAATATCTATTTTGTCAATTTTATAATCATTCTTTACCTTGTTCCGTAAAAATTGAAAAATTCTTCTTCAATTCAAAGCTTAGCTTGGCCCGGGCAAGCCCCCGTTTCGACCCCTAAACTACTGTAGGTCTGTTCCAGAGAGTCCTTGAATAAGCTCAAAATAGACTAAAGAATCGTTGTGAGACCTTCGTTCTCACTAGTTATCTGCCTGTTTTCTCTAAGTAAATAAAAAACTAGATATATATCTTACACAGTTTGTATATAAAGGTCATTACGTACGCAACACGTTTAGCCAATTCGCCCCTTTATTGCCACACCGCTGGCCCTTTACCAAATAGATTAACCGAGAGATTTGTTAATTTTTCTTTTAATTTGTTAGTTAATTCTCATAAATATGGCCTTATTCTTAAATTTTATTGTTTGTAAACTCAATTGCGTTTGGCTTGTAAATAATTTTCTACACTCCGTTACTCGTTTCGACTATAGATGCACGTCTTTGAAATAAAACTTTCTTGAGTGAAGGGCCGAAAACCTGCGCCGAAGTTAAAGTTCAAGTATTTTATTTCCTGTATAACTCGTATCACACAATAACTGGAGATTTCTTCGGCGCAGGGTTTCGGCCCTTCACTCCGGAATCTTCTGAGCTGAGACGGCTCCTTTCTAACATTCATTCTTCGGGTGCACAAAACATGGGATAAGTAAGCTGCTGGTTTCCTAAGCCTTCTGCAGCTACGGGGAGTCGAACCCACAGCCTCAAATTTTCGCGGATTCCGAGGCCGCTGTCTCAACCAAGTACAATACTTGCCAATCCGCAGCTAAATTTTTGAACTTTTTAACTCACTTCAATACTGTCACTATTCCAATTAACAACGCTACCGCTCGTACTTTACAATTGTTATAATTTCTTTTCTGTTGGAAGTAGGTTATTAGTTCATAGTTTGTGTTCATTCAGTTTCTAACCTTGACGGGAGGTCGATTATTAAAATGAGCGAGTGGAGTAATATTCAACAACTCTAATGACATGTCAAATATTTTACTATTTTAAAATGTTTTATTTTATTTTTTTAGATTTGGGAGAGTTTATAAAAGTTTTGTTCAGTTTAGAAGAACTTAAAGAGGCTTTCGTTCCCACTAAACAACAGAAGGATTTAATTGTTTTTGACAACTAAGGTTGTATCCTGAGAACCAAATGTGTTATATAAACAAATGGAAAAGTGGTAAATTGCAAGGTTTTCCTTTAAAAATATATTTGATCATCACCAAGTTGAGTCCAAAACACACATAGCAACCTTATTGTAATAATAATATTGTAACAGTCTAATGAATGTTTTTCGAAATTGACTTAGGTACCTTTAAAACTACATCGATGTAAGTTACATAAGCTATGTCCATAACAAAAAGAAGACTGCAATACGCGGTGTTGTTTAAGGTTTCAAAAATAGCTCGTTCTGTGGAACATTTAAACTTTCATTATAAGGTTCGATGTGCAATTTTTTATTTGATGTCAGAAAAATATGTTTGTATTAGTTTTATTTTGTAGCATATCCAGAAAAAGACAAATACGCAATTGCGGAAGCCTATGTATACTACCGCGCTCTGCGGTGCTATACGTAGGCTTCTCGGCAAGTACTGTGAATCCACCACTTCCAGCATTAGCTTTTAAGAAATTAGTTGCACTCTTCCCCTCCAGCTTCTTCCCGTACAAGTCTTGATCTTTTGACTAGACTCTAGGATTGTAATTAGCTCTTGTTCGTCTCTAACATTAAAGGTCTGTTTGTATTTCTAGCAGAAACTGGATTCTCGTATGGAATTTAGATAGTAATCTAATCGAGAAACAGCATCAAGTGCAGTCGCCAAAGCAGCCCCAGCGAGCAATTGCCAAAACACGCCATTTTTACAGTTTTTAGTAAAAAAAATACAATATTACACACTGTAACCTAGTTACGTAGTTGTGAGTAACTTATAGGTTAAATTATATAGTTTAACGAATGAGTAGATACGGTTTCAGTTTGGCGTATTAAAAGTTAGATCCTAAAAGATGCAACCAGTTCACTGATGTATCTTGTTCAATTTTCTTGTTCAAGAATACTAGAAGATGTTATAGTCGGATTCGAAAGTAATACGGCCGTGTTATTAAGCAGGAGTGTTGCAATATTTTGTCTGACCATGAGTAAGGCAGAGCGATAGCAAGTTTGCAATCTACTGATATCGCCCGCGTAGAATGCCAGAAGGCGCAGTGTTAAAAATAACGTAATAACAGAGGTGGTTATCCGGCCCGGCCTGAAATTGTTAAACTTAGGCCGGCCGGATAACCATCTCTGAGCATACACGGCCTCATTACTTTTGAATCTGACTATATAGTCTTAACCAAGAGCAAGGTATATTGCGCAGCAACATAGAGAGGTGATGTTACCTTAAAATGATGTAGTTTTGAACGATAGCCTCCATCAATTCTTTCAATCTTATATAACACCGCGGCAACCTCCAGAATACTGCGCTGGTAACCAATTTCTTAATACAGGCCTTAATTTAACGCTCAATATTTTTCCGACTAAATACAGTATTTTTATATGAATATAGTTCTTGATCTACAGTTTTAATTCGTCAGAACTACAATACACTATTTATTGTAACATTTCGCTGACTTATTTTCTAATTTAGAGTTTATTTCAACCCGGTTGTAATTTACTTTTTTATTAAACTCTACGGGTGGTCCATCCTAAAAACTGGTGGCGAGTCTATGTTTAATAAGGTAAAAATGATGCAATTTCGTTTTCAACCGTAAAAAATAAGCTTATTTTTCCTCTTTAGATACTAAACTATAGTCGTTATCAAGAGCTAGGTTTATAGGGCAGTATCTAGGGCACGGTACGGTAAAACAGTTCCTTTTTCAGAAACCTTTCCGAAAATCCTTAGTATCCTTGAATCCTTGAAGAAAATCCTTAAAATCCTAAGCAGTATCCTTAGGAGAAGCGTTGTTATATAAGAATTAATGCACTTTTAAAGAAAAGACACCAAAAATTCATTTTAAGACTGTCTCGCTCCAGGAAACCTATACAACCTATTGATATGAAACCAATAGAAAGAAGATAATTTTATTGTTTTCTCTAATTGTTTTGCAGATTCAATCTTGTTAATCATACAATCTATTCGTCAAGTTTGGGAATTCGACAAACTCTATAAACTAAGCAGTTTTCTGGTCAAAAACTATCGATCAATCTATTTGAAATTTGTTTAGGAAATAACATATTTTTGGTTACCAAACAGGCCTTGCCAGGATTCCTCAACCTTACTCAATGGTCCAGACACCCAACCTGGCCGGTTTTTGATTGGGACCAGCGGCGGTAGTATAGAAACGCCCGGGTGAGTGCCCGATCAGTTTTTAGCCTGCCTGGGCATCCACAACTGATCGGGCAGCTGAAAACCGCCCGGGCACCTACACGGGCGTTTCTATACTATGGCCACAGGCCCGGGCTAACCTTAGACTTGGTGACAGATTCAGGCGAGGCCCGGCCTGCTGAAGAAGCACGACTGTTTACAAAGTTGTTGTTTTGCAAATATTTAAACTATCAAAAGAATAGAAATTGCAATTAAAAACAAAGTACTTAACTTTATTTGGCCAAGAAACAGCCTGTTTCTGACTCAGCTTATGCTATTTAAAAGTTCTCAACAGCCGAGTTTCTTTATTTATTTTTCATTTCATAAATTAGAGTGCGGTGACCACTTCACCCTAATGAGTTGAAAGTCTAAACGTCGCCGAACCTGTTTGGATTCCTAGTCGCAAGATATCGGCAGAATGCACTATTATTTCATTTTGTAACTTTAGTTATATTTGTTCTTCTTGTTTAAGATCTTTTTATAAATAGTCTATAACAAAAGTTGGGTTTCTCGGTTCGGAGAGAGAAGGTGTTGCATATAATTACAAGGGAAATTGGTGAACTGGGAGCCTTTACTTCAAAAGTACGGTCATTTTTATATAACCCCACCACTCTCCAGGATGCTGTGCTAGAAACATAGCTCTCTTGATGTAGAATATATAACTCATCAACTCATATCATAAGCGTTTGTGTGTGCAATTGCGGAAGCCTATGTATACCACCGCGCTCTGCGGTATTTTGTTTGTTATAGATTATACCAAGAACGTTGGGTAGATGTTCTTACAGAATAAACAATTATCGATAGGTTTATCATAGTATCATTTTGAATTCTCTAGTTTTTGTCTAAAAATATCCACTTTTTAACGTTTCTTGGCGAACTTGTCGTTTTTTCCTAACAAACTAAGATTGCCAAATAGATATCTTATTGATTTATTATTACCAGTGGTCGGTCCTGGCCTGCCTCTGAAATTGCAACATCCTGCAGATGACTATTGAGCTTTGTTACTTCTCTAAATTCATGTATCTATCCTTTTCCGTTATTTCCTTGTCCTAGGTAACGTGCTCTATTACTAAAGTGCGCTTCATCTACACCTAATGCTCTCGAACTGCTTGATCTTACGGTAATTGATTACGTAAATGTACTTCTGTATTGACAGAACTGTGTTACACAAAATACAATCAAAAGAATGCCAGTAGCCAGTTACGGGCATTTTCCGAGGACCAATCGTTACACCTATGGATTATATAAAAAAATTTTCTCAACCAAATGGAAACACTGTGGATTGGAACCTTTTTCTCTGGAAGTTTAGTCCGATTCAAAAGAAATGATAGAGCGTTACTTGCTTATTGTTGATTTTCGTATTTCAAAAACTTTCAAAGCCATTTTAGGCGAGATCCTTTTTTAACACTCCATTATTACACTTGGATCTTACTATAGATTATTTTTATCCCTCAAAGCTGCTCTCCAAGATACTGCGCTGAAGCATAGTTCTTGATTGAGACTATAATATATAATTAGTCGTTTCTTCTCAGTAACTTTGTCTCATGTTTATTAGTATCATAATGTTTCTCTGCTATGATATATATCTTTATGTTTTCCTTTAAATACTTGTTTTATATTAGTTAATACAAAGAAAGAGAAAACATTTGTTGTTTGTAACACAACAATCTTTCTTTACTAAACAATACTTTAGTTACTTTAAACCATTCATTAGCACACTTTACTGTTTTGGTTCGAGACCTATTTGGCCCTTTGGGTATAGTCCGTAACAAAAAGAAGACTGCAGTGCGCGGTGTCGTTTAAGGTTTCAAAAATCGCTCGTTCTGTGTCAAAATTAAACTTACATTCTATGGTTCGACGCGCAATTTTTTGTTTGTTATCAGAAAAATATTATTGTACTAGTTTTATTTTGTATCTTGTCGAGAAAAAGACAGATACGCAATTGCGGAAGCCTATATATACCACCACGCTCTGAAATATTTTGTTTGTTAATGACTATACCAGTATTCCGTTTCAAAACCTAACATGTATGACGCCGCCTTGCTCGATACGCTGTGCTACAAATTTTGCCTTTAAAATATTGAAAACTCCGCCGTTCGGAAACTTTCTAAAGCAAATTTTCCAACACCGCGCATCCAGTATGGAAGGCGCGATGCAGTCTTGGTTGGGTTATGAAACAGACTATACCTTATCTTAAAGAAAATGAGGTAACATTGGCTCCAAATCTTGAAAACATCGATTTGTCATTAGATTCAAACCCTTTGAAAGAACTATAATATTATCCAGAATCATGATATTTGTATCGATTTTAATGTATAAATGTTCTTTAGACCTGTCAGTCAACTTTTTCTGTCAAGGCTAAATCTGCTGACTAACGAAGCTTGAAACATAGCCGATTCGTAAGAAAGCACACATTTCTAACCATAATACATTCTGTTTAAAGGACTGGGTAGGCAATTTGCGCCGTGTCTTCTGCGCATTTTATTGTATAGATGACTAACATCCACTTAACTTTATAAAACGCTATTTTGTTAGTTTAAAACATTATCTAATTAGAAAAGATATAATTAGTTAGAGGACCATTTTGTAAACTAAGGTCTTGTGTAATCGGTACAATAGCTATGTTTCCAGCACAGTATCATGTGACCGCAGCATAGAAACGCCCGGGTGGCTGCGAGGGCAGTTTTTAGCCTGCCCGGGCAACAATTCTAAACGGCTCGGGCTGCCGAAAACTGCCCGGGTTCCCTCCAAGACGTTTCTATCCTACGACCATAGCAGCGGTGTTATATAAACATGAATGTACTTTTGAAGAGGAAAGGCTTCCAATGCACCGTCATTTTTTAACATCGCAGCTCTCTAGGATACTACGCTGGAAATTTAGCTCTTGATACAGACCATAGAATCCACCAAAAGGGGGGTCGTTCTCTGAATCATACATATAGTCTATCTCAAGACCTAGGTTTCCATAAAAAATGAATGTAAAATGAGTAGACGTGGTACGTTTTCTTCAAAAGTACATATATTTTTTGTAATATTGCGCCCCGCTCGTGATACCGCGATGGTAACCTAGGCCTTGAGCTAGACTATAGATCTTAAAACGAACTTCAGAAGCAAAGCACAATCATCTTCAAATTTCTTTGTTCGTGGGAACTACACCTAAATATAAGTACATTTCCTTAATTCCACAACTTTGAACTTTCAAGACCGAGCACTTTTTATATAAATACAGTCCTTTAACCAATTAACGTCAATCGGTCGCTCTCTTCTTTTCAACGCCGTTACTCTTACACTATGTGTAATATATTGTAAATAATAAGTTTATATTAAATTAATTACAATAATAAGAGACTTTTCTATTTCCCTGTTATCATTGTTAATAATATGTGAAAGATTGTTATGTCTGGTTTTCGATATGAACGAAGAACAATGCTTTCTTTATAGGAAGGCCCCAATCCAACAATTTCATTATATTTCTTTTAACACCGCTGCGCTTGAACTTACTGCGCTTTAATTCTAAATAATAAAACATTTACATTATTTATGAGTTTTCAATAAAAGAACTATCAAAGACTTTTTAAGCATTCCACGACATCTTGCTGACAAACGATAAAACTTGTTATAGTGAACTTTTTCTTGTATTTTTGAAAATGCCGACGCATTCTTTTAATATTTCAATCAGATCTCAATAACTTATTTCC
>JAQGAV010003688.1:0-11868 GCA_034691345.1 Phasmarhabditis papillosa | reverse complement strand
TGTTACTAGAAAAATATCATGGCGTCTTTTTGCGATGGTTTGATTTCATAAAACCCAAATACGTAATTGCGAAAGCCTTCGTTTAACCCCGCACCTTGCAGCCTTTTTCTTGTTACAGACTATACCTATATTATTTATTTGCTACAATAGACATGAAGTTCAATTGTTCTTTGCAGGGCAGTTTCTCTTCATCAGTGAAATAAACAAATTTAGGTAGGACCAATGTGTTACATTTGTTATATCTACTGAAATGATTGAATGACCTGATCTATATAAAAATAAAATATAAATGTGTCACACACACTAAACCAACCTTTAAAAACCACTTTGCCTTTGTTGATAACCACCTCCAAAGAGGAGATTTCGCACTTCATTCTGTTAGTTTTATCAATGTCTCTATTCTTATTTGGCCATTACTTCGTAAGAATCAAATGATGCCTACTGACGCTTTCTGGAGAAACTGTTATCTATATTAAGCCGACTTAAAATTGTAGATAACCATATAAGTGGGAATAAGTTCTCCAACTTCTACCAGTAAACAAAAGTGATAAGAAGTTCCTAAAGGTATTCAGTAGCGACACTGTTTAAAAGATATTCTAATAATATTGAATAAAAGTTATAATTTATTTAAAAGTATAGGTTTATACTAGAGCCAATAGTAGCAGTGCTATGGAATACATAAGCGGTTGCTATGTGAAATAAGAGAATGAGGGTTCAAATGAAAAATAATGGATAAAAGAGAAAGATAATCTCAAAAACAAATAATGATAATTATTAATCAGCACAAGAAAAGACTAGTTTTTTTGTTTTCAAATTTACTGTTGAACCACTGTTGAAAAAACAAAAAAACCACTCTGTTTAAATGTTTCGAATATAGTCTATAACAAATAAAAGACCGCAGAGCGCGGTGGTATACTTAGGCTTCCGCAATTGCGTATTTGTCTTTTCCTGGATATGAAACAAAATAAAACCAGTACAATAATATTTTTCTGACATCAATCAAAAAATTGTGCATCACCATATAATGGTTTTCCAATTTTGCCACAGAACGAGCGATTTTACAAACTTTACACAACACCGCGTATTGCAGTCTTCTTTTTGTTATGAACTATATCATATAAATTCACCAGCTGTCACGGTTTCCCGTAAATGCGTAGTTTTTTTTTGGCAAGGCGCCGTTTGAATAATAGTAATGCACATGGTTAGCCTTGAATTATGCATTACCGCACAATTATAAAAACAGATAATTCGTAATAGGGAGAAAAACATAAAAACATAAGTGAAAGATAAGGAACGGTTATCCGATTTATCTGAAGCACAGGCTCATTGCAATTACTATTTAGTGTCAAAAATAATATGGTAAACTTTAAGGTGTAAGGTATGAAAAAGGCGTGTTAGGTATGCTTCCTATACTCTATTTTATTTATATCTTATGTAGCTATGCTATATGTATTGGAATTAGAGTGGGGTTTCGGTCCGGTTTCGGTTCGGTCTGGACCGGTTTTTCGGTGCACCGGTGCACCGACGGACCGAAATTTTTCAAAAAGTGTTCTAACCGGTGCACCGAAAAACCGGTTTTTTTAAATTGTTATCTGGACCGGTTCACCGAAAAACCTGTTTTTTTTAATTGTTATCTGGACCGGTTCACCGAAAAACCGGTTTTTTTTAAAGCCGGACCGAAACCCCACCCTAATTGCTAACCTCCTTTGAAAAACATTGGATGCGATACATGAAACAAAGAAATCTAGAAGAAAGAAATGATGGAAAGTGCGGGGGCATCCCGAATAATAAATAATAAAGATAAAAATTAAAATATAAACAAAAATAACTTTACATTATTTATATTAAAGCTCTAATTTCAGTTTATCTCGTTCAATGATATTCGTTTTATGTGTGTTGACATGACTAACGAAATGCTTTCTCTGTTACGAGAAACACTACTCGTGTAAGTAAACGACAATTCTTATAAAAAAGAAAAAGTTATTTTTTGTTTGTTTATTTGTTTTACGAAACCCGAGATCTGTTTGGAGCGTAGAAGTGCTACAAGGGAACCATAGAAAGTGGAACTTCATAGCACAACAACAAATTTGCAAGATTTTTCTTCGGTGGGATTCGAACCATCGACTTATGAAGCCTCTAGCTTATGAAGCGAGGCTTCTAACCACTGGGCCACCGCGCCCACTAAAAAGTTTCTAATAAAAAGCTACTATTTTGGGCATAATTGAAAACGTCGAATTAACTGTTGCTATTTAGAGTTTTGTGGATTTCCTAAACTGGAAAAGTCCTGGAATTTTGTGATATAGTCTATAACAAAGAGTAGACTGCAGAGCGCGGTGGTATATGTATGCTTCCGCAATTGCGTGTTTGTCTTTTTCTTGACACGATACAAAATAAAACTAGTACAGTAATATTTTTCTGACATCAAACAAAAAATCGTGCATCTAACCATACAATGGTTTTCTAATTTTACACAACACCGCGCACGGCAGTCTTTTTTCTGTTATGGACTATACTCGGAAGCTTACTTAGTTTCTTCATTTCAATATTTTAGATTTACTAAACAGCAACATTTCAAACAGCTAACCTTTACTGGCTGTAAATTTGATTGCACGACGGAGGATTTGATTGAAATGGGACAACATCTTAAAGTGAAGAAGTTAGCACTTGAAGGCATACAAACCAACCGTCTGAACTTCAATACAATGGCAAGTTTTAGTCTAATTGTTACCTCCAGACACTGCGGTCTCCAGACACTGCGGTCTCCAGACACTGCGGTCTCCAGACACTGCGGTCTCCAGACACTGCGGTCTCCAGACAGACACTGCGGTCTCCAGACACTGCGGTCTCCAGACACCGCGGTCTCCACACCACCGCTCGCCAACGGAGACAGTGGTGTTAAAGGACTAGGCTTTCATTTTTAAATTAAAATTTTTAAATTTAAACACAATTGCTTAACAAAATAAGCCAGGGTATGAGCATTAACATTTCGCCATTTAAATTTGCTCTGTCCCGTTATGTTAGGGCGCAGCAAGCCGTGCTACAAAGTTGCCAAAAACTCAAAAATGACTTTTTCTTCAGAATTTGAGCATGTTGGATTACGACGCATGCATTGGGTTTGAAGAAGTTTACCTTGGCGACAATGATGATCAAATTCTCACAAATTGGTTATATAATATGCCTAGATCTATTGAATTCAAAAGTTTCAAATCAAAAATCACGTTGGAGGGATTTCTGAGTTTTATTGAGGTTTAGTTCTACATCAAACTGAGTTTAGTTCTACATCAAACTGATTCTTCGGTCGCGCTATCATACCGTAGCGGCTCACAGGCTCGACCAGAACTGGTTATCGGGCCGGCCCGGCCCGGCCTGACCTCCAAAATTTCAGGCCGGACAGGCTTGATAACCAGCTCTGGACTCTATGCTGCATACTGTATGACACTACTATTGAATCATGTATAGTAGATTTTACTTTCTGTTTGCATATTCCATCTAAAATTATGAGAACTAGTAGTTGGTAAATCCATAAATAGTTAATTTCAGAAGTTTTCCACCAAAATAATGAGCCAGTCGGGAGCAACTCAGCAGGAGCATAAAATTAAAATTGGCGAAGTCATCACTGACGATGACTTTGCACAGAAAATATGTCTAGCTCAGAGAAATCCCCTTTTGAGATGGGTTACTAGTCACCGAGAACGGGATAATAATATTGTCAGCTACGAGGTTAGTGTTAGAGAAAATGTTTTTTGCATATTCCGAAGACACGAACAACGGTTTAGTCTCTTACCAACTAGGAAGGGATCTGCACTAGGGTGGGATTCGGCATGGTAAACGGTATTCTAAACCGGTAAAACGGTATACCGGTGTACCGTTATACCGGGAAAAGGGTCTTAGCTCACAAGCGTCCCGGGTTGGATTCCCCGCGCAGCCACAAGACGAACAACGCACCAATGGCCGCAAACAAGATGTTCCCTGGTCCAAATTTCTCAATATTTGTTCTACTCTCCGCCACTTCTGTCTTCTTTGTCTTCAATTCTAGAATCTTCCTGATATGTTCCACTTTCTGTATTTAACAGATAACGTATTTTTTTTATTTCTGCAAGTAATGGACGCGGTGGTATACGTAGGCTTACGTAATTGCGTATTTGTCTTTTATAAATCTTACACAATACCGCGCACTGCAGTATGTTGTTGTTATAGACTATACCTAGGCTTCGCTTATGATTGGGGGTTACAATCCTTCAAACCTTCGCGTTCATACACTTCGGGTTATTATTTTCTTTATTTTAGGTACACCTTATTAATTATAACGTCACCTTCGGTTTTGATATTTCGTTGAAAGGATATTGTAAAATTACGAAGCAACAAGCCAGGTTAGAGATACATATTAGACTATTGCAATAAATCGTATTTCTTAAAATCGTATTATAAATAGTGCAATATGAAAAAATAAAATGTGATCTGATCCAAATCCCATTTTCTAGGAGAAGCATTGATGAAATGATGAGAAAGATTGTTGAGAAAAGGCAAGAAGAGGGCAATAACTACAGCGTGTGGTGCGATGTGTAGGTTTCACTCTGTTCCAATATAATTCAATAGCAGTGGGACGATGTGGCCCAGTGGTTAGAATATTCGCCACATAAGCAGCTAGAGTTCGATGCCTCGAATCCCCGCGAAGGAAGAATTCTTGCAAATTTGTTCTGATTCGCTGCCTCGACTCCCTGGGTTCTGTGCTATGAAGTCCCATTTCTTATGGTTCCCTTGTCGCACTTCTTCGCTCCAAATATCTGGGTACATCCACTTTACAAATGATATGAGATATCATTTACAAATGATATGAGATATCATTTAAAATCGCAGATTTTAAATGATTTAAATGATCATTTAAAAGATTTTAAATTTTAAATTTTAAATTTTAAATTATGAACGGAATGTCTTTATTTGGGTTCTGCGCTGAAAATTCATGGCGCTGTTGTCTGACTTCTTTTAACTCTTTCTAGTTTATAAGCCAGAATAACAATGAAAATCAACTTATTAGAAAGATATTTCATTTGCTAATTTTAGTGACATTCGAGCAGAAATGTACGCTTTAACGCGCAAAACTTATCAAGATTGGGACGAAATGTAAGTTCTCCAAAGTGCATTAAAATATATCGACTATACGACTATAGTCAGATTCAAAAGTAAAGTAACATTTATATTATATTAAATCAAACATACCCCGTAGGTAAGACGTTTCATTATTTCTCTCATTCTTGGAATGACCAAACCATTTCTAACATCAAATTCAAATACATGCTGAAAGTTAAAAGATTATTAATTTATTTGTCAGTACTTACCGTGTTCATTATAGTCAGATTCAAAAGTGATGAGGCCGTGTATGCTGCGTATTTCTTTATTTTTAACACTGCGCCTGCTGGAATTTTACGCGCGCGGTATCAGCCAATTGCAAACTTGCTTTCGCTCTGCCTTACTCAGACAAAGTATTGCAACACTCCTGCTTATTAACACGGCCGTATTACTTTTGAATCCGACTATAGTATGCCAGACTGGCTAACAGTAGCAATGCCCATCGAGCTTTAGGATGCCAGCTTCCCAGTCAAGGCTTTTCACACATTTCACAGACAAACTCACAAAAACATTTGAAAACTTTAGCAAACTCAATTTTAAAATTTTTTTTGATTTTTAGACATTGGCAAATAACTTATCTGCTGCTAATGCGACCAGAGGAGATGGAGGAGCGTGTTCAAGAGTTACTGGATTAAACTATAGTCTGTCTTCAAACCTACGGTCCGCACGCCGTTGTAGAGTTGGTCAGCGGGTGCGTAAATTAAATTAATTGATCGTTGAGAACTGATGTGCGTTTTTAAGGCTAACAGTCGTTTTACATTTAAATTTATGATAGAATCGATAGTTGTGATTATACAATTATATAAAACAAGTAAATATAACATGTAAAGCATTCAGGATGTTCTTTATTGCCTTCCGCCATCAATTAATTTAATTTACCTGCCAGCTGACCATCTCTGCAACGGCGCGCGGACCGTAGGTTTGAAGAGAGACTATACTATTTTCACGTAACCATTTCATAAATCTCTTTGCTTTTTGTTGTTTTTTTGCTTTTACAACTTTACATAAGTTATTGATCAACTGTTTCCCCCAAACGTTTCTAGATTTCAAAGCACTTCGTGTTGTTATAGTCTGTAACAAGAAAATGGCTGCAAGGTGCGGTGTTGTAAAGGCTTTCAGAAATTGCTCAATTTTTGTCGAAACTAGAAGTTTTTGGTATGATTAGAAGCGCAATTTATTGCTTGTTACTAAAAAAATATCATGGCGTCTTTTTGCGATGGTTTGATTTCATAAAACCCAATTACGTCATTGCGAAAGCCCTCGTTGAACACCGCAGCTTACAGCCTTTTACTTGTTACAGACTATATTGTTCTTGCGCCGCATTTTATGCGCCCCGTAGTAATTTCATATGCCCGCTATATGTGGAATCCACGTGGCCCATCATTACCCGAAAGCCATGTAAGATCAGTGTTTGTGTGTATAGTCAGCGCCGAAAGTAATAATGGAGTGTAAAGAATTCAAGTCTGAGCCTCTTTTGCGAGTCCCGTGCAAGTATTTGGCTGCTACTCTCCGTACAATATTCTGCTTTGCACGTACGGGCGTGCAATTTGCCTGCAGGTGCGGTGTTATAAATACAAAAAAATGCGCATCTGACACCCCATTATTACTTTCGGCGTTGACTAGTGCGCATTTTTCCAACTTTTATGTGTGATTTTTATCTGTTTTTGTTTTTATAAATAAATATTGTCAATTAATTGATAATTGTATTTGATAACGGAAATTTCCCACGAGTATCCTGTTTAGGACTTTTTATCTTCAATTCTCCTCTGCATAATTATACGTAAGATTAAAATCTGTACAGTTCTTAGTGTTGATAGTGACACTATTGTTCTAATGGCTGTTATTCTTAGAGGGTCAAGCACTAGATTCTTTGTTATTGCTTTTAATTCATAATTCAAACTATTGATTATTATTTATTGTATACTATCTGATGTTCATGTAGATTGAGATTTACACATAGTTACCCGAAGTATGTTCAATAAGAAGTCAAAAACAACAAAACTTTATTTGAATATAAAATAACATAAAAAAGTCAGTGAAACCAATCTGTAGAACCCGTAGAAGACGATGGTTATCATGGCTAAAAATAAGAATATGTTTGGTATAGAAACATTTCAATTTATTAGATCAATGTTATTTGCAAAATATAACAATTAAATTAAATAACTATCCTGTATGAAAAAAACCAGTCAAGGAAAAGTTACCTTATCTACAGTAATGTCGAATAGAACAGTGAAGCTCTTTATAGAATAACTATTTCCTCCTGTAGTTAACTTCTAAAAAACTCAATGTTACTAATTCAGACGTTATTAATATTATATAATCTTAAGTTCCTTATTTGGAAAGATTTAATAAAACGGGGTTTTTCAGCAGTTTTACAGAAATCCTAAGTTTTCCCATAGAATGTGGAGTATGTTGGCTCAATGGTTAGTAGCTTTGCCTCATAAGCAAGAGGTCGATGGTTCGAATCCCCCCAAAGAAAGAATTCTTCCAAATTTGTTCTGATTCGCTGCCTCCACTCCCTGGGTGCCCTTAGCTGCAGAAGGTTCTTGAAACCAGCAGCTTAATTATCCCTTGTTTCGTGCCCCCGAAGACTGAATGTTAGAAAGGAGCCGACTCTACTCATAAGATTCCGAAATGAATGGCCTAAAACTTGCCCCAGGAAATCTACCGTTATTGTGTGATATGTGCGATTACAGCAAATACAACACTTTTTTACTATATAGAATTGACTTAACTAACCTTGATGGTAACAGAGCATACATTCTTCTTCCCTTTGTAGATTACTTTCCACTGAGAATTCTTTTTGGCTTCATATTCTTCAATCATTGCTTCAACATCATTTATATTGGAAACATGAATTCTTCCCATATTGTATTTACGACTATAGCAGTCACCATGAGTATAGTTCCTATACGATGTTAGCTCCTAAAATATTATAGAGATTCAGTTTTATTCAAGAATAAAATGGAGTGTTAAAAAAAGAATCTCTTTGAAAATGGCTCTGAAAGTATTCGAAAACCGAAAGTATACGCGAAATTTCCTAAAATACGCGACTAACACTCTATTATTCATCTTGAATCACATTATAGTAGCGCATCGCGGTGCGCATCTAGTTAACAGCTATTTCAATTGATATTAGAGATCGGCATTAGCAATACAAACGAATTCTTTTGTTAATAATTATATTAAAATTGGTTCAATTGTCATAAGTATTTGCAACCATTTAGACTTGTTATTGAATAGAGCCGCACAAATATTTTTTTATTGATTTGTTCTCTCAGGGCCGGGCCGGGCGGGCCCTGATGGAAAAATATTTTTCTTAATTATCATCTAGTAAGTATTACTACGCGATATATATAGGTAGTACAAATTTCTAGACGTTATTTTTTGCTATAGACTGTCTTTTCGTTCGTCCATTACCATAAAGTTTATTCAAAATCTATATTTTCATTGCTTTTTCACCTACATATTGGGGCCGGCCGCTGGATGGTCAGGCCCAGGGTCTAGCCGGGTTAAGGCTGAAAAGTGTGCACTGCAGCCGTTGTGTTGAAAATCCAATAAAAAATATGATCTAACCTTTACAAATAATTTAATCCCATTGACTGTGAACAATGATGTGTACATCTGGAAATCGAACGATGGAGGATAGTATTGTTCATTTGTGAATAACAATTGCAGCAACTTGTCCGTCAGAGGATTACTCAATTTGCCTGATTCATCCGTATTCGAAAGAAGTCTCCAGTCAATGTGGTATTCCTTTCCGAGATATGCGGCCAACATCTTAAAAAGGGTTATTCCAGCAGTTTATGGCAAAGCTGGGAAAAGGCAGGTCGGATTGGCCCGGGCAGGCCCGTTTCTCAAATTTTCGTTCCCGGACGGCCCGTGAAATTGCCAGCCATGGCTTATTTTATATTCCTCCAGCTAATTCAAGTCTCCGAAGCTGTAGAAGGATTGGAAAACTACAGCAGCTATAGTCGGATTCAAAAGTGATACGGCCGTGTTAATAGGCAGGAGTGTTGCAATATTTTGTCTGAGTAAAGCAGAGCGGAAGCAAGTTTGCAATCTGCTGATATCGCGAGCGTAGAATGCCGGCAGGCGCAGTGTTAAAAATAACGAAATAACAGCATAAACGGCCTCATTACTGTTGAATCTGGCTATATATGTTTCCTCTTTTTTAACGTTCGTTTGCAATTCGCACAGATTGCGGAGTTAATTGCCAGAGCCTGCTTCGGATAAATCTCTTATAGTCTATCTCAAGACCTAGGTTTCCAGAGCGGTATGACGAGCGGAGCGCAGTGTTATATAAAATGAATGTAAAATCGGTCGATGTGGTGCGTTTTCTGCAAAAGTACATTCATTTTATATAACAATGCGCCCCGCACTGATACCGCGCTGGAAACCTAGGTCTTGCGATAGACTATATTATTTTGATACGAGTGTTTTATTAAGTTTAGGATTAGAATGTGATCATGGGACAGATTGGCCCAGTGGATAGAAGCTTTGCCTCATAATCTTGAGGTCGATCATTCGAATCCGCCCCGAAGAAAAAACTCTAGCAAATCCCTTTGTCTGCCTTGATCCTCCATTCACATCCAATTAGTAAAAATGAATAAACAATCTCTTTAAATCTCTCAAAACGTTGACAAACCTCATTCGATAATACTACTTTAGTAGCATAGCCCTTGCTCAATCCGAATTTACCCAATAGGCCATTTGTTTCTCTCAATTACAACTCACAAAATAGTTATAAACAATATAAATTAATTGTTTTCGAAAAATAAGTTAGATGTGGTGTTGTACATTACATTACTGAATAGTCCGCGTTTTCGCGCGCCATTGCTCGGTCGCGCTCCAATCAAATATGCAGTTCGTACCGTATACCCTAGCGCAAGCCTTGGCCGCAGACTATAACTATTTCAAATGATTCTCTAACTGGCATATTTAAGTTCAACATTCGTTAGGGGTCAATAATTAACATTAACTACATTAACTAATTGATATAGTCAGCGGCAAGAGTAATGATGGAGTGTAAAGAATACAATCATCATCTGAGCCCCTTTTGCGAGCTCCGCGCCAGCATCTGGCGGCTACTCTCCTTTTAAAATTGTACTTTGCAAGTACGCGCGTGCAATTTGGCTGCAAGTGCTGTGTCAAAAATTCTAAAAAAAAGGAAGTGACACTCCATTATTACTCTCGGCGCTGACTATAGCTATAATTGTTTAATAAACTTACTCAACATCAATATTGGCCGAGATTGGTTTCAGCAAATCATAAAATTCCTGATTCCAACAAAATCCGTCCCAGCTGACAGAACGAATGAAACGACACTAAATTCTTTTTAATTAGAAAAATCAACACGTGTTTGATCAAAATCAGAGTCTAGTTACAAATTTCCGGTGTTCTCAAAGGGGCCAGCCCGGGAATTTCCAATATTGTCGGGCTGGTGGGCCGACGATGTACCATCCAATATTTTTTCGTAACTATAGTTGATATATTCTCAAAATTGTCGAAAACAATTGAGATTTTTCCATAATATGGTCGGCCCCGTCCGAGCCGGCCGGGCCGGCTTGTTAAAAACTGTATACTTGGCGACGACGAGGAATTTACGACTGGGAAGTATGATATTGGTTCGGTTGTGTGAGTATACAACGTTATATAAGTATATTTATTCGCAAACGATATCAATTTATTTTATTTACGCCTCATTCCTCTCAGCTACCTCTCAGGCCCGGCCCGGCCCGTCTATTTAAATTTTGAGAACCCCGCAAATTTCAAATTAGATAAGGTAGTTTTAGCTAAAACTTACCATCTTTAAGAAGTTAACAACGAGATGACAGGCTTTTCTGAGAGTAACATTTGTTCTAACTAATTTCACATTAGAACTGCCAAATCTTTTAACAAATATGTCTAATTTGCCACGAGAATCATCGAAGGAAAATCTGCAGTTGATCATTTGTATGAAGCTCTACTCGGTCAATTTAAGTTTATTTATATATCATTATAAAGTACATAACTCAATCTGTGCAAGACTTTGAACAGTGAGTTTTGTTTTCTCTATTATTTATTTATTTATTTTGGTCGGGTGACCGCGTTTTTTTTTACTTTTTTTTATAAGTCTGAGGACAGACTTTTCTTGGTTAAGGAAGGTGTCAAGTATCCGAATGTATCGAAGACTTTAGTCTTCTAATTTATTTATTTTAGTATTAAGTTTCTTTAGTTAAGTTTATCTAAATGTTGTTTTGGGAACCCTGAAAGCAATATAATGTGATTTTCTCAAAACAGATTAATCACACGAAAACATAGACCTGCGTCTATGTTTTATGAATTCTATCTTATTAATGTTTTCTTTTCAGAGACTTCACGCCCACTCCCCTAAATTTTGAGTGTACCGTGCATTTAACCCCACAATCCTTTTACTGAGCAGATCACTTTTTTATATATAAAAAAGAGAAGCCAAAGAAGTAGGTGAGATGATATGCGGTGTAAATAAAATAAATTGATATCGTTTGCAAATAAATAAAGAAGAAGAATAAATATACTTATATAACATTGCATACTGACACAACCGAACCAATATCATACTTCTCAGTCGTAAATTCCTCGTCGTCGCCGATATTCAGGGCCTAAATTAGAAACTAATAGTTCAGTTTTGCAATTTCTATAGTTTCTTGTTGGAGGACTAATCGCCGGCAACTAAAAGTCTAAATAATTTGAATTAGAGCACCGATCTAATTGCTC
>JAQGAV010003687.1:0-11869 GCA_034691345.1 Phasmarhabditis papillosa | reverse complement strand
CCAGTGTGTGTTCAATGTGAAGGGAATATTTTGTAGTCGATTTCTTTTTTATAGGTGAGAGTCTGCACGAGATACTTTTGAACATCGAACAGGTCTTTAAACTTCTGCTTTCTCAAATTAATTTCAAAGCGGATTGGTCATATTCGAAAAATTATTGGGCCATCCACCCTTGAATCACGGGTGTCCACAGGATATAGTCAACTATTTGCCAGTAAGCCTTGAACTGAAGCCGCCCCCAGGAAGGAAAGAAGTTTAGGTTTGTATAGGATACATCAACCGAACCGGACTCCATACGCTCGCGAGCTGATTTAACCTGAAAACAGAAATTTGTGAAGAAACTGAAACTTCTGAATTAATAATTGGTTATGAATTTGGAGGTCTCAAATTAGTAGTTAAATGTCTGGGACCACCCCAAACCAGGATCGACTGAAATATTTGGAAAATGCAATAAAAATAGTTCTGATATTGACAGTTCTCTTTTCTAGTCAATCTAAAGTTCTTTTCGGCAAAGAAAAGGAAGGGAAAGGTTTTTGTAGCCCGGAGTGATCAATATTTTGAAGAAGCACTTATTTAAAATAAAGACAACTCTTTAGGAACACATTTTGTAACCCAGCAACCCACTATGATAAGTATTCCACCTAACCGAATGACGCTCCAACGCCAATTTCCACTTGGCTACCGTAACCACCCCCCCCCCCCCAATGTTTTTAACTATGTATCTTACCTTCTCAAAGTTACAGGTTCCGTTTTTGTCTACAAAGTGAAATCCGAATCTTCCGAGCTGCATAAGCTTAGATCCGCCATCCGTCTCACAATCCAACTGCATTATGTGAGGGGGATTCTGTTGCGAAGTGTACATCCATTCCCAAGAATGAGCTATTCTGAAAGCAATAATGGTATTATTAATAATAATAATAAAAATAATACTTTATTAAATTTATATATATATTAATTTATTTAAATGCGTGGAGATTTCCTAAGCAAGAGTTTTATTACAATCTGATAAAACAAGAGGTGCATTATTTCAGAATTGTGCTCGCAAGGAAGCTTTGTTTGTTGGATTGACAATAGTTTTGTGTTTGGGAGGTTCGGCTAATTAGTTTCCTAACGGAACCCATTCATTTATATGCGGCAGACACACCTTATGAAGGTTAATGGTCGGGCGCTCTATTGCCAAAGCGCAAAATTAAAACTTTCTCAGAATCAATAAAAGCAGTTAAACATTAAGTGATTGGCGCGCTGTTGCGAACCATTACAATTGCCTTCTCTAATAACTTTGCAGCTCGAGTAGCCCGACCGTATACCCTTGCATCAAAGCTGGTTATCGGGCCGGCCCGGGCTAGGTCGGGCCGGTTTCCAGTCTTTTGTACCCCTGAGGTGGTTATCCGGCCGGCCCGGCACGACCTGGGTTTCAAAATTTCAGGCCGGGCCGGTAACCAGCTCTGCCTTGCATAAGGCTCGTCCGTCGACTACAGAAGTCCATCAGAGTTGGGAAAAGACCCTGGCCGTCCCGGCCTGAACTGTCCAAAACTCGGCCGGTGAAATTCCCACCCAAGAATTTGAATACTGTTATTAGAATAACCTACTTATGTGGCATATAAGCACATTTGGGTTTTCCCCATGTGTGGCATTGGTGTATCATTACTCCCATGTCAGGTGTATACCAATGAGCTAGCTTATCCGATAATCTCTCAAAGAACTCAAGAGTATCATTGTTAGCACGGATGAAGAAGTTTGCGCCTGAAATACAAATAGTAATATTTATAAACTTATATTCCAAAAATGAGATGTGAAGGGTTAGTGAGCTCTGGGTTGGTCTGGTGAACTGTGACCCCCAGAGCTGTTTACCGGCCCGGCAAGGCCCGGCCTGGACCGGCCTGAAATTTTGAAACCCAGGCAGGGCCAAGCCGCAAAAGGCTGGAAGCCGGCCTAGCCCGGCCTGAAATTTTGAAATTCAAGCCGGGCCGGCCGGATAACCAACCACCTCAGGAGTTAAAAAGGCTGAAAACCGGCCCGGCCTGAAATTTTGAAACCGAGGCCGGTTCGGCCGGATAACCAGCTCTGGTAACCCCGGCTCCTGGTCCGAGCAAGTAGTGAATAAGTAGTCAAATTTTGTAGCAAGTCTAATTAAAATCTTTAGAATAACTTCTAATACAGCTTAGTTTCCTAATGACTATAGTTCTACTCTGGAGTCAATCACTTTATTTACGGACACCTAAGCACTAAAGACCGCCGTCCCAGTCGGAAGGAACTCAAAAGCTGTTCTCACAAGCTTTTTTTAATACTACAGAACAATAACTCTATTAGTATTATATTTGTTCCAACCTAAGTTATTCTCAAAATATCTTATTACCTTATATTGTTCTGTATTTTACCACGATTTGTCAAGTACGCTACTGCGATCTTTTTGATTAATGTTTTTCCGCGAGAAAAAACGGGTTTCGACTTCGAATAAGCAAATAATATGCAATTGTTTGCCGAACACTAATTTTCCATTCTTCCTATACAACACCGCTGCCATTCATAAAAGCGAGTTGGAAACCTAGCTAGGCGAGATCCAGCTATAACTTAAATTCGGAAAGACAAACCAAAGCAAGAATTATGACACCCTATATGTAGCGACGGGCACCCATCCAAAAATTCAACTATTTTCTTGAATAAATCCGGTGGTAAAGTTGGCTTACATAGTTCCGAAAACAGATTAGCAACATTTTATGTTTCCACCAAGTTATGAAGAATTTTATATGAGATCCCTTTGTTCACCTTTATTCTGGTCATTGCATATAGGCTATATGCAATGACCAGAAACTGCTCGTCTTTTTTATGTCCAGCATTCATGTTCAGTTAAAGTTTCAATATTTTCTAAACAACTCAGGTATGCGTTTTTCGCGGGCCGAGAGTTAAGAAAGGAGACTCTGTCTGATAACTTTTGATCACCCGTCGTCACGGGCGAACCCCTGCTAGCAATATGCGCTAGTTTGTCAAATGTCTGTACTGTTGCTAACTACTTACCATTAACCCATTCTGCTCGCATGCTGTTCTCATCAATACCAATCTGATCAAAAAGAGCATCATATGACATATCATCCTCGAATTTAAGGTCGAACAGATTTCGACGCCAGAAAGTATCCTGCTGCATCATCCAGAAGGATTTACCCCTAAAAATCAGTTTAAAGTTAGCGATCATAGTTTGAAGCGTGATTTCCGGTGTTTGAGCGGGCCGGCCCGGGCCGGGCCCGAAAATTTGGGAAGTGGGCCGGGCCGGGGCCGAAAATTTGAGCAACGGGCCGACCCCGGCCGGCCTTTCCCCAGCCTTGGTTAAAATCAAGATCCGCCCCTGAACTACTCATTTCTAGTGAAGCTGTAACTTTTTGTCAGGGTGGCGAATTTCAATGGCCGCCCATGCTTGATTCTAACAGATTCTAACTGACGCCAGTTCTAGCAACGGCGCGAGACACCTTTTTTGCACTTATTTCGCCCACTAAATCCGGGGAAACAGGCTAAAAGGGCAATTCAAAAAAATAAAAATCCTGTATTACTGGTATTACTGGCAAAAAAAGTTAGACAAAGCTACCCGCTATCACTTTTTATTATTGAAATTCAAATTCCTAGACTAAACATCTAGGTAGATAGTTTTCAAGGCAAGGGAAACATTGTGCCATTCTAGATATGAATCCCTCATAAAGTATGCTTTCACCAAATTTCAGGTTCATCATGGGTGGGAATGGACCGCCCGGGCTGAAATTCCCAATTCTGAGCTTCACTGGCTCTGTGGATCACAAATAAGAAAGAACTAACCGTCGGAGAAGGCTTACAGCGAGATTCGAGCGTAGCAGATAGATAGTTTGGTATGGACCTTCGGCGAATGAGAAGGGTTTCTGTAATAGATATTATAGATGAAGAGTTAAAAGTTGTTAGCTATTTTATTATAAATTAAAATATGTCTGATTATTTTAAACTCTTTAAAACTTATTGCAAATATAAAGAGAAGACTTATTTTTGCGAAATTGCTTGAAAACTGAACAGTTTATGCTTGTAGAGTGCACTATTCAGGATTAATCAGACCGTTCAACTGCTTATTTTTATAACAAAGTCGCGTAGTTAGTAAACTTTGAAGGAAAAAGATTAAGAAATGGGTTTTTTGTTTTTTTTTTACAAGGTTTTTTCACTTTGAAATTCTACTACGTTTTCAGAATACTTTTATAGTATCGCCCGTTTTAAAACATATTTAACTCCTATTTGAACTCACATAAAGACTAGGAGTAGGCCAATGGAACTGTCGGATTTGGGGCCATGTTCTTCTTAATTCATCTCTAGCTACAGTATCCAGAGTAACAAAGATAAATCTCTCATGGGCTCCGGGTAGAGAGGCGGTGTTGCATAAGAAGTTGTAAGTCATATTCAGTGCGTATTGATTCAGGAGTAGAAATGCCGGTGGCCGGGTGAATTCTCGGTCCAAAACATGGATTAAATCCTCAAACTCCTGTGAATTTTCTATCGATCGGATCGATACGGTGTCCCCGTGAGACTTTACATAGCGCACTGCAGTGATGGCGCGATGCGTTTTCCTCAAAACCAGCAGGCCGAATAAAAACCAGAACGAATAGAATCCCACAACGAGAATACGGTAGATCCACGATCGCCAGAAGGACCAGCTTTTATAGGACGGTCGCAAGCAGTTGTCCTTCTTCTTTGAAGGACTGCTGCTGCACTCTGATTCTTCGCGGGAGGTGCTGGCTCCCGCCGCGACCGCCGGATTCGGATTTCGATGGCGCAACGAAGTTTCCATTACTGAATTTAACCATTAACCAAGATACATTAAAGTATAGAAGAAAAAAAGTCATGATTGAAAAAATAATAATAGTTTGCAGAGCGTTGTATAATGTCAATGTTTTTGGTTGATAGCTAGAATGAGAATAATAATAATATAATTTTTCCGAAAGTACAATTAAATGAAAAGTAAGACCACAGTATTACTATTGCTTTACACTTTGTACTTGTACTTTCGGGGAGGAATGTGTCCATTGCTGCAAATACAAAAAAGTGTTCTTTGTCCGGGCAGGCCCGTTGCGGAGTCTGGCTAGAATATTAATATCGACTGAAATAATTGCAGTACCACGGTTTCATTGCTCCGGACTTTTGATCGTTTGAAGCAAGAAACTAAATTTTCACCCCCAAGTTAAGTAGCAGCTCTTAAGGCAGAAGAAGCTAAAGGGACAACAATATCTGTCTGTAACGGATACAAGGGGTCTTATAATTCAAAAAAACTAAATCCCTTGACGCGAGTTAGTTGTTACTTTTAAACAAGGTATATAAACAGATTCTTCTAACTTCAAACGGGTCATAATATAGAATTGTACAAACGTAAGGAGGCCGTGTTTTCTGCGTATGATTATGATAAAGTTGCCTACTTAGCAACTTCAATGGGGAAAATACTTCAAAATGGTCGTTTAAACTGTCTAACGCCGCCTGTTTACTGTAACTTCGACTATAGGCGTTTATTTTTATTTATCTTAAGATACACATTTTAACTTTTATAAAGTGAATATAGAGTAACAATAAAAAATTTTTTTCTAGAAAGCATTACTAATCGATATATGTAGGTAGTTGTACTAATTGCCAGATTTTGTTTATGTTCATTGAAATCTAAATTTTGATTTCTTTTTTACACACATATTGGGCCCGGGCCGCTGGAGGGTTTGCAATAATCAGAAGTTTGTTAATCGCACGAATTACTGGGCAACTGATTCCCATGGATCAAAATCATTTTTAGCGAAACTACTAAACTCTCTAAAAACAACATTCCTAGCTATTCTGCTGGACCGAAACGGCGCTATTTTTCTGGCTCAAAAACATTCCGATTCCCAAAAAAAAATAAAACGGGAATCCAAACTGATAACTGAGGTATTCGGAGATTCGACTAAACCTGAGAACAAAATCGAAATCGATAACTATAGTGGGGAAAGGGGACAAAAGATTGAAATGGGTCAAGATATCACTAAAAGATAGAAAGTGCGGCAGTTAAAGGACTGCTGGAAGGAGATTACTGTAGTTAAGCAAGCGCATGGTCTCGGAACGAAAAGTCAGACAAGCGGGTTGTACTTTGAAGCGGTACGGTTGGCTTTAACTAAGTGTGGCCATATATACTTATTATGGTTTTCTTGATTGGAGGTATTAGAAACAAGGAAGTACCGCCCCTGTCATTGATTTTTCTAGAGCATTCTTTATGGTTCCAAGAATACGGTTGTTTCTATTTATCATCAGCAAAACAACGTTGTGAGGTATCAAGTGAAAGTTTGATTATTGGTAATTTTGAGGGACGACCCCTCTCAACCCATTAGTGAAAGCGATGGGTCTCACAACGAAATCACTCATCCGATACAGTAACCTCGAAAATAGGAAAAGGGACCAAAGTCAATCCTAAATGTATGAAATGATTGTAAGCTAACGGAACAGCTAGGTTCAAAATGAATGCTGACGTTTCACTTAGGTGTCCAGGAGATATTTCCCATTTTACTGGCAATACAGGTCAAATATCTCTTAAATTAATCAATAACCAATCGGAATAAATCAATAGAATTAATGAAATAAAGGAAAATTCTGCATTTTTCTTGGTTCTGAAAAGGTTATGTCCGGACGGCTAATTTTTATGGCAAGTAAAATGCGCTACTATCCAGCCAAGTTTCGAACAAAAATCTATAAACTCCTTACAGTTTGATGTGTTCCATTTAAATGTTAATGATGAGCTAGATCTAAATCTCTTGAAAGTAACCAATTGCAACTTTGCCGCAGCGCCAGCAAAGGGGCAACTAGTTTTAAAAGTAGCTAATTAATAAAATTACATCCAATTATATTAAATGTAGTAGGAATAAGGTTACAAACTAAATTATATGTAGCTGATTAAAGTTGATCGAAAGCCTAATTCAAGATTGGCAGATTTGCAAGGGGCAACTTCGGGAGAAGCGGGTACCAGACTAATAAACGTAAACTATTGGATAAGAAGTTTCCAGACTCAAGCTGGAGTATTTTACCATCTGGGTCTCCAGAAACGCAAAAGTTGGCCTAGCCAAAGTCCAGAAATTTCCAAATGGGCAGGGCTGGCCTAAGGCGGACCGTTGGGGAGTCTGTGGGCCTCCTCTCGTATTTGCAAATAATCTTTCAAATTGTTCTCAAACATCGAAAATGAAGAAAAAAACTAGCTATAACTGCTTTTTCATGTTAATTGTGGTTAAATTTGTTGCTAGTAGCTTTCTGCAGGTAACGGCAGACACCTTTCTATATAATTACTTTTAAAATTATGCTGTTTATAGGAAAAAGAAGGGCCGGTTTATGGCGGTTATATTGCGAGAACGGACTGACCATAATTAGCGTAGAACTAAACCATTGTTCTTGTCTTTTACAAACAAACAACAATTTAATACTTTGTAAGACAAAGATGGTAAATCGGTTGGTTCATTCGGTCCGGTTTAAAAATAAATGATTACAGATGCGCTCACCGCAAACAGATGATCTTGAATTTACGGTGTTTAGTCACTGTTTAGAGGTTCCAACGTGACCCTACACTTACTATGAATGAGTAAATCCGGATTAATGAATAATTTTAAATTATAGAGACTGTTTTCCCAGAAACCATATCAACAAAACATTGGTGTTGAGTTTGACTGTTCAATTTGGGTTTGACTGATGCGCCTGCGGGCTTATTTTGTCACCGCGCAGATTGAGGTCATATCTCTGCCAGATTATCCGAGAACTCCCCATTATAGGATAAAAGGCCCATAATTATATTCAAAATACGGAAAAGAGGAATAATAAGAAAAACTTATAGAAATATTGAACCAGTATAATAGTGTACTGTAATGTAATTGTACGGAATGACCTGCTATCTGACTGGATAAATGTAGTTATCTTACAGCCGGATCAGTCAATATAACCTCTAGGTGTCTACTAGTAACATCGCCCCTTCAAATGACCTTGAACGAATAAAAAGTCATTGCACTTGACAGTTTTACTGGATGATATTAACAAAATATGAAAAAGTTGCTGATATTGTCAATTTTATCTCAAGTTTACAGTATGCGAAATAGGCAACTGGAACTGAGAGATGTTAAGCTGGACTTGCCTGGCTTGCGCAAAAAATCTCAGTACAGGCTAGCATAGGCCAGATTTGCTGCATTAAATTATCAAGCGAGAGTTCAGGGAGAGTTTGTATATTGACGAAGTATGCCATAATTACAGTAAGCAGGTACTACAACTCTAAAATCGCTACCTATATTAATTTGTTCTACATATCTTTTCAATATTACAAGTTGCCCTTAAAGGGGATATTGCCAACCAACAGCTATGGACTGAAGACAACATACTACTGTAGTAGTTACTGATTATTTAAAATTACCATCACTTGTAACCTATTTAAAGTGTTTCAATTAACGTTAATGAAACACTTAAAAATCAAACGAATCATAAAAGAATATGCGCGCTAAAGCAAACCTTTTTTTGACACAGTCCTTTATTTTTATAACATTGCAATGATTGAACTTTTTAAAGAAAGTTTTTTTTTAAGTTTATAATTTTCAACGTATTTAATATGTCTTTATAAAGTACCTTGGTTTTATATACAACATTATACTATAGTATAATGTTTGTATATAAAGGTATGAAGGATTTAAAGTACAAAAGTTGTTAATGTTCCCCTGTATTAACTATTTTGAGTGTTTTCTTTACTTCGATCAATGTCATATAATTCTAATTATTAATTCTAATTATTGCAGGTAATTATGGGCGGACGGCACCATTATCATGGAGCTAGAAACAAGAGTCGCGGAGGTATTCCCGATAGGTAGGTAACATATTATTTGTAAATTGTGCGACCATTCTTTAGGTGGCTGAACTACGATGGCATCGGCAGGGACATTGAGGGATCTCCGTTTTTGCCATTCAAAACACCTCTGGATTCATCTTTCTTCACCAACCGCCGAGATTTACATCATAACGACTGGTTTGAGGCAGAAACCATTCTTCAATTGGTATAGAATGCATGTGCGATAGTTCAAATATAAATCCAGGCAAGAGAGAATGAGAAGCGCATCGGACTGGTGATCGATTTAACAAACACGGATCGCTACTATGACAAGTCTGTTTGGGAGAAGAACGACGTAATATATACGTAAGTTGTCATCCTAGTGGTTCCATAATGTATTGTTTCTTAGTAAAATGAATTGCCCGGGACACGAAGTTAGCGACCGGGAGGATATTGTAAGAAAGTTCATCGAATGTGTGGATCAGTTCAGAGAGAGTTCACAGGAAGGTGAATTATTCGATCTCTTTTGAAAGCGAATGCTTATCCTAATCTTAACTAATGTCTTCAGATAGCCTAATTGGCGTTCATTGTACGCACGGACTCAATAGAACTGGGTATTTAATATGTCGCTATTTAATCGACAAAATGGGATGGTCCGCAGAAAAGGCCATATCAAGTAAGAAAAAAATTAAATACAAGTCTTCATCAATGTTGTTAGGTTTCGAATATTCGCGTGGTCATCCAATAGAACGAGGAAAATATAAGACCAAGCTCTATGAAATGGAACAGGTAGTTAGACATCATGCACATGACTTTTTTGTTCTATTTTCAGAAGCTTAAATCACCGGGTGTGAAGGCTGAAGTAAAGGGCCAGGCAAAGGAGAATTTGAAAAGTATACCTTTGCCGGTCGTCGCGCCCGATGTTAATAACCATGTATCTAATAATTTAAAAGTTTCTGGAGGAACTCAGGAGAGGATACCCGAATAAACTACTCCTTGGATGGCACGGGTACCTGTGTGTTATATATTACTTGTAAAAAACGTATTGGAATTTATGAAATAAATTGTTTTGGGTGTCCAGGTTTCATTTCTTCTGGAATCAGTTCTAATTTAGCCCTCAACAGGTGCGGATGGTATGATTTAAATTCGTTAAACTCTCATTTTATAAGCGTACCTAGCTTTCAAGTGACATCCAGTATTAAGCTTCCACGCGTATGGATATTCGAATGTCACCAGAAGAGTTTGATTTGTAGCTGTCTTGATTGCTGTTATTTCAAATGCTCTGAAATATGCGTGTTATTCCAATACTTTCTTCACTGTCAGTCAGCCTAATCATTGGAGTGAAAGTATGGCTAGCATTACACCGAATAAGGGTTTGAATGCATATTGGCTTAGAGCTTATTCCCGGACATTGGCTATCGAGGGATGGGGAAACGACGATTGGTTAAATAGTAGGAGAACTTTGCTTTGATAGCTAGTTCTTCAAACATGAGCAGAAAAAACGCCGAGTTGCCGTTGCTATCAAAATAACATCTCACTTATAATTATGGCAGATAGATTCTGTTTCTATATGTTCCTTTTGGCCGTAAACGGATTCGTAGAGTGTTTTCCCTTTATCCACGTATAACTTCTTGGATTGCTCGACTGCCCATCTGATCATGTTTTCCTGGTGAACATCAAAAACACATGGTTTACAGGACTGACCACAACAATCCTATCAAATATGTTAGTTTCGTTATTTTATATTACACGTACCCTTGGAGAAGGTTCAGTAGGCTCCTCTTCGATGTTAGTCGAATCCTTCTTCTTCCATTGACGAACTTGTTGCAATATCTTTGTATCATTGCATTTAACATGCATAGTTTCTGTTTCAGATGGCTTGTCCTCACCACAGACACAACCTGAAAGAGTGTTCTTCGCTCATTAGATGCCCGTATTCTCAGGTATTAAGAGATAATAATCTAAATTCATCATTTTAAGCATCATCACATATCGCCTCATCATTTTGCTAATCATCTGATGGAATGCCGTAGAGAGTATTGTACGACAAATGCGGCTAAAGTTAAATTTATAAGGTACAAAGCTGGTTTTAAACATATATGACGATCATAAAAAAGTTTAGATGTCGGTTCAACAATAGGCATCAGGTTCCGGATGCGGAGATCAAGTTTCATGAGATGCACTGCCAGGATAAAGACTACTATTTCCTGTTGGAATGCGTCTCGAATGTACCTATGGAAAATCACATAAAAGGTTGGATTAAATTCACTTGAAAATGCAGATTTTTGATTGAGCTTATGAATAATTTTGCGCTTCTCATTTATAAAATTTTCAATTATATGCATTTAGTGCGAGATGATTCCGAAACGACAACGTCTGATTCCAGCTCGTCTAGCTCCTCAAGCTCAACTCAAACCGACACAGGAATCCACCGCGAAAGTACCGACAACGTTTGATATATTAACTTAAAATATGTTTTAAAAACCTGTTTGATCTCTACTATTGTTTATTAACTAATTGCAAAAATAAACTCGAAAACTAAAGCTATAAAGGTGTGTCTCTCTCATTTGCGTTGTTCAGATCGGCCCTGATTTACTTGTTTCGTATCAAAATGAATCTTAAAATAAAGTTTGCAATATTGTGAGCAAGCGTAGTAATGGGTTTAAAGTAGGTAAAATAGTTGTGTTAAATACTCAGGTAGTAAAAATCTGAATCGGCTGTTTAACAACAGAAGAATCCAAGAAATAAACAAACATAATATCGACGCAACCATGGTTGCATTCTTTTGGCCAGGGTGGCGAATTTCAATGGCCGCCCATTGCCGTGATTCTTTGAGAAATCTAGCCACCCAACACTCATGTACATATTTATTTCAACTAAAAGTGATACAAAACGCAGACTAATTATTTTGACTCGATCCCAACAGATTTATGGGCGGCCACGGCCATGGAAACTCTAGCCGGCAACCCGCCACCCCACAGTTGGTTATCCGACCGCAGGGGTGGGTCGGGCCGGCCCGGGCCGGCCCGGGCCGGCCCGTGAAATTTTAATTTTCAGGCCCGGGCCGGCCCG
>JAQGAV010003686.1:0-11871 GCA_034691345.1 Phasmarhabditis papillosa | reverse complement strand
CGATATGATCTAAAGTGCTGCTAGTGGAGGTCTTGTTTTGCTAGAAAAATAAGACTCTGTTAATTTTTTATTATTTGTTAATATTATATGGTTATTATATGACTTATTGTATGGGCCGGTAATTTTGTTTCATAAAAAACGAAAGTCAATCCAGTCGGGATCTCCACTGGAAGAGTATTCCAGCAAACTTCTTATTTTTCTAGCAATACAAGACCTCCACTAGCAGAACTTTCCATCATCTTCGCGGCTAGGCACCATCTTTTTCGGTTGACCCTGCTGAAGGAAAAAAACGTGGAAAACGCCGTCGATTGCCAGAAGCATGGAAATTCATCCGAATTAGAAAGATAAAAGAAGTGAACCAAAAAATGACAGAATAAATTATTATAAAAACAGCTATAATGACGATAACTGAAGCATAAATGAATTAACTAAAGCATATTAATCTTTTGATAATCGTAGTATTTTTGCTGAGACAAAACTTTTTGCTCTCATAACTTCGATGGTAAATATCATTTTTGTTTAAAAAAAAATAGTTATTTTATAATTTTAAGAAAAACAAAAAAAATTTCGATAAGTCTGAATTAAACTTGTGACCTATTGCTTATTAAGCGAGATGCTTACCACTACACCACACTGCTTGATTTCTTATAGTCTTACAAGGTAAGACACACACAATATCAAAACTTCTCGGGCCCGTAACTCTGCCGTCCAACCTCCTTAGCAGAAAATAAAAACGTGAAACTTACTCTATTTCAACCCCTTATCGAGCTGCGTCGATAGATTTTTGATTGGCCACCTTGAGCTAAAACACTCCCCTGGTAAGTTTGAAAATCTTTAATAGTCTGGGCAATCCTCAGACTGTTAGCAAACCACGATACGGAAATAGTTAATTTTCCCGAAATAGCAAAGAAATTCTATTAATTTTATTATTTGTCGCACTTGCAACATTCTTTTTACACTTCTTTTTATATTTAGTTACTCGCCCCTTTCATACCAATGTTGGCAATGATCAGGACACCTGCCGATGTTGCACCAACCTATGACTATGCATCGGTGCAAGGTACGGTTTGATAATATAGTATTACCACTTAATGATACTGAGAATTATGGTTGTAATATACAACTGGAAGTTAAATGTTTTAAATGGGTTAGATTTAGGTTCATCGCCTGCATCCGTCAATGTATTGTACTATTCAATGTTATTATATAATGTTGTTGGATTCTTTCTTTTGCTAGGAGCTTGGTTTTACAATCGATGGAATAATAAGAAGTATGTTTGAAACAAAACTGCTGATTCTGGCAAACTAGACGAAAGGGCTGGGAAAAGGCCGGCCCGATGCTCAAATTTTCGGCCGCGGCCTGTCCCGGCCGGCCCTAGTCTATGTTATCTTTTTTAGCGGATATTCTTCAAAAAAGTTAGTTTTCAGTTCTATTTTCTGGCATTAACAATAAATAATGCAGCAAGTGTTACCTAATGATGTTTTTTGAAACTATTTATCAAAATATTCACCTAAACCAGTCGATTTTTCCATAAAAAGTATCCCTGCGCGGGCCTACTTTTTGAATTTTCGGCCCTGTGCAGGCCGACTGCTCAAAATTTCGGCCCCCGTCCGGGCCGACTTCCCAAACCGTGACATTCCCCGCCGTGCTGGACGGCAATCCGGTTCAAAATCTGAAAAATTAAGCAATCAATACTATGAAATGATTCTTGGACAAATAACTTTTACAGGATAGAGTCTTCACTTTTCTAAGAGTTCATTCAGGCAGTCCTTCAATCTGTCCAGACGATTTCAACTTCGTAGCAATATTTTATCAGTTCGGCTTCTATTTGCCGTATTTTTTGTAAATGCACTGTTGATTATCTTTTATACAAGCGGACAACTGATTTCTAGAAATTGGCAGAATGAAATATTTGGAGACAATATTCAAGTATTTCGAACGTTTAGGAAACTTGTTTCGGTCAGTGTTGATTATGAAAAAAGAACCTGTTTTCCAAATTGAGTTATTCCTGTCTGAGAAATGAGATACAGAATCAAATTTCTTATAAACACATCGAGAAAACCATTTGAACGAGATTGTTCTTCATAAATTAGAAACAAACATTTGCAACATTTCGACAAGCTAAGCAAATCATGATATTTAGGCTCCACCGTATCAAGTCGTTTTGTCCCCGTTGATTATCAGATATTACGCTATCCTTCGTAAAAAAGAAAATACCAAAAAAATAAAAGGTTTTTGTTCGATAAATTTCGTTCACCCTATACAAACAATCTTTTAAAGAGTTGAATTAATCAGGATTCTAGACTATCGGAGTGGTGGTAAATTTCGTTTGAGTACATAATTTTTATGTTAACAAAAGTTGAAACTTAAAGTCATTAAATATAAGCTCTGTAAAAACAAATTCTATAGTCGCTTCAGGTCTAACATCCATGCCACAAGAAGGAGCCGAAGGTGCAAAGTGTTATGTCGACTATTTAGAGAAACAGTGGGCGTAGACTTCAGTTCTCCACATAATAATATACATTCCGTCTTGCTAGATTTGAGTGAATAAACTGTAGAATTATATATAAATTGTAACGATATTTTCACAAGAAGTATAGCTCCCAAGCAATGTGCAATGTTGTAGATGATGTTTACATGAAAGAGAAACATTTCGAAATAATTGCCTAGGACGCGACTGAACCCTGCAACCATCCCCTCTACGACTAAGATGGATGCGCCCCCATATCTAACTACCTAATAAGCTTTAAAAACCACCATAAACAAATTGCTGGTCTACCGTTCTGCCCCTTTTTTGTGTGTTTCACGGAAATGTCCCATTCCTGGAAAAAACTTTACCTCGGACGATTTACCTTTATTCCTGAAGAAAAAAATATTTGGTTCTTAGTATTTCAACTTGTTTTCATATATATTCTTCTTCTTCATTTTCAACAAAAGCGACAAAATAACATGTTGACGGAGGCGATGTAATCCGACGCCGGCGCGTCTATTCTCAAAATTTTAATTTCTGGTGACGAAAAGCGCTAGAATATGTGGCTCATCTTACAATAATGAAAGTTATTTTAGAATTTTGGCCGAAGTATTGTCTTACATTATGAGAACCGTCACTCTGTCCTTCTATGTGAAATTACATTGGAAAAACAATTTTCCCTAAAACTTGAAAGTAATGGATAATTGAATTATCAAGTTGTTTAATAGGTATCAATTTACGTTTAAAATAATATTTTTTTTTGACAAAGTCGTTAGTTATGCGGTACTAGTAACTATACACTATGAAGTACACTATTGTAGCAATGAAAACCTGCACATGCTAAATTATTCATCTGCGCTAAAATCAAAAAAGGAACTGCGCATGCTAAATTATTTTTGTCAAAGCGAATTGAAGATCACAATTCATATGTTCGAATCAAAGACCTACAGTAACAGTTTAATGTTTAACTATACTTCTTTTTTCTTGCGGTTTTAGTATCCAATCGGAACTAAATTCAACTTTGTAATATGCTTAAACATTTCATAAGAGCATGTTTCCTCTGCGGAATAGCTAACCAGCGATACTGTTTATTTAGGTATGTCGTTTGCTATATAGGAAATATCATGTATAAGAAGGAACTCAATTATCGTTAAACTACCCTCTCAAGGACAAAACTGTGTTTATATGCATTAAAGCTCATTTTTCTTTATTTTCTTGCAATGGTGATAAACACTTCTTCATCCAAATAGTAAGGGAACAGTAAATTATTTCTGCTAAAAGGAATTCAAGACCACAGTTCATCTGTTTACATCGAAGACCTGAGGTTACAGTTTAATGATCAATTACATACTTTAGTTCTTCCTATGTTTTGCTATTCTAAGAATCGGATCAAAAATAAATTCAATCTTGTGAAGAACTTTCATAACATCAATTTTTGTAAGGAATATCCTATAGGTAATACTACCCACTTAACTTATTTATTGTTAGACGTAATGTTTCCTAAACGGAGGTCCTCTTCTAAGGTATCAAGGAAGAAACCTTTTTCATACATAATAAAGAAGAGTGTTCCTTATTTTGTTGTAATTGCGATAAATTAGACAGTTTCACATATTTTTCTTGTGCAACAACGTTTATTACAACAAGATTGGCATATAAAAGTATGACTCTAATAGAATCTTGAAGAGATTTGGTGGAAATCGAGATCATTTGGGAATGGGATAAAACACTGGGATACGGTAGTATTGTCCAGTCGGTACTGGAGAGATTCTCATTTGAGAGAGACGCAGAGACAGGGGAGTACAGGGTTACTGTAGTTGACTTAGACTTTCAATAGTGGATTACTGTAATTAATAGCAGATTAAAGCTCATCAACGTGGAAAGTGCCCGTATTAGATAGAAAAAGCATAAGAAGGGTTCAATAGCACAAATGTCTAAAAACTAACAATTCAACTACAAAATGTTTGCAAAAATGAAATATAGATTACAAAATAGTTTTATGTAAATTGTACATAAATAAATAAAATATTAATTAAAGCTAAATTAAAAACTTAAGAGAATAAGCAGTTTGGTTACCGGGACTCTAGGATTTGACACAGTCAAAACAGGCGCATTCCAAGGCTGAGGGAATTCGAATCTGTCGTACGCCGTCCTTGCAGTTTAGTTCGGTGTTCACCTAAAGTGAATTACTTTATTGAAGTTATTTCAAACTTTTTTAGTTTATGAAGGAATAGAAATTAGGGTCAATTCATTTTCATGTTTTTATTTTCTTGTAACTAGTCAAATATGAATTTTAAAAGTTTCACACATTCTAATAGCTTTGAAAAGCTTTGTTTTGCAATCACAACTACAATTATTTATTAGAGTAATCACATGATTATTTTGTTGTATTCAGTAGGTTTCAGTTTTATTGTTTTTTGCAATACATAGTTAATTGCTGAACACTATTTCCAAAAACTAACCCATTCACTATCAGTCATCCTACAACAGTTTTGGTAACCGGCCATTTTGCCTGTTATTAAGTTAGGATAGGTCAGCGAGATACAGTAACCCGAGCATCGATTCACACGAACTATCAATAGGTCGCAATTTTCTTCGTCTACTATTTCTTCAGTCCCTATAATAGGAAGATTGAAATTTCACTTTGAAATGATGACATTTTGAAGAAAGCAGTTAAATACATTTTTGGTTATGAGGCGTGTATCAACAAATTAAGATATCTGTTTTCGGAAATGCTACTCTGATCCAAATGTTCATTTCGGAATGAATACCTTAAACTAATGAACTCACCAACTCGTTTACATTCCCTCATTATGGCAGCAGAACAAAAACTGGATGTTTGTAGTACAAGAAGAATGATAAAAAGCAAATGGCAACTTCGGGTAGAAGCCGCTCCTATGTACCGCTTGATTGAGAAGAAAAACATCTTTCTTTCTAAAAACGAAACGTTAACTTTACTAAATAGTCATAAAAACAATTGAGAGAGAAACAAAGTTAGGAAGTATAGTCAACGGACTGATCGCTTGCAAGGGGTTACGGTACGAACTGCAAATTTATTAGAGCTTATTAGAGAAATTAGAGCAAATCTATGCTTTAGTTTCTTTTCTTTTTTTTTAGACCTTTAGCTGCAAGCGATTAGTCCGCCGACTATAATTATAAAATGAAATGTTGCATGGACATTTTCGTGAGCTAAAAGATTATGAAACAATAAACCTTATTCCTGTCAGAAACACTTCTTTTAATTTATTGCTCACGAATGTAATATATAATAAGCGATACAAGAATTGTTGTAAGATCAGAAACTTTACATTTTAGTTAGAAAGAATTAAATAGCCTTTCAACTACACGAAACTTTATGAAATGAAACGAAATGACCAAACTGTTCTATATAAAAAAGTGATAAAACGGCTACATCCTACTGGAATTCTGATAAAGTGTATGGAAATAGACTTGATTTTTGATACCACAATCGACAGTTTATTTTTAGTAATTGCAGGGTGGCAGAGCAGTAAAATTGTAATTACCAACGTCGTGCTAAACGTGTGCTCACCCTTAGACGGATCTTATAGTTTGGATCTGAGAGGTAGAATGTATGGAAAATGCGCAGTGCAAATTAATTTTTGGAAATTCTTACAAATTTTGTTAACTTGTATGGTAAAGGATTTCTTGGTATATTAGCTAATATTTGTAATCGCGAACCAAAATTGATGCCAAATATATAAAGTTTAAAGTTCGTATATTCGTTTTACGAAACATGAGATCACAGATGATTCTAGCGAAAGAGTGAGACGATGGAACTATAGGAAGTGGGACTTCATAGCACATCACCCAGGGAGTGGAGGCGGCCAATAAGAACAAATTTGCAAGCGTTCTTTCATCCGAGGGTATCGAACCATCGACCTTATGAGGCGAACCTTCTTTCCACTGGGCCAACACGCCCACGTTAAGTAACAAACTTTTTTATGGCAAAAAGCAACTTCATTACTTGTTTTATAAGAAATAGTGCCTACGTTTCTGAAAGGTATTCGAAAATAGTATAAGCGAATGCATAACTAGTTATAGTTAAGTTAAGGAAAGCGTTTCAATCTATTCAAATCTATACTTTCCAAGAACATATCAAATGTAGTTGTTTTTAGTATCATAGTACATCGATACCCAAAAAGTTGAAGAAATTAATTCAAAGAAACAAATGAAACTGTGGGAAAACACCTTGATTAGATTGATAAATGTCACGACTACTTTCTGAGAAGGGGCGTGTTGGAGTAGACTTCCTTTATATATATTCCATTTTCATTTGTTAAGGAAGGTCACATTTACGATCTTCTCACGATCATCTATCTCCACCCCCCTGCATGACGCATTCTACGTTGATATGAAGGGGTCATTTTCAGAGATTGTTTGCCTAGGCCCATTTAAGGCCTATAACCTTACACCTAAGAAGCACGAAAGGACACAATAGGCTGAGAAAGTCGAGGAATTTGCGTGGTTTACTAACTCTGTAGACAACAACAATCTTGTAAGGCGGCAATATACGTCAAATAGTGACCATCTGTAAATAAACATAGCATATAACAGGAACTACGGAAAGGTTGTTTATTAATATATAGTCCATCTCAAGACCTAGTTTTCCAGCGCGGTATCACGAGCGGGCCGCTGTGTTATAAAAAATGAATGAACTTTTGGAGAAAACGCACAACGTCGACCAATTTTTCATTCATTTTTTGTAACACTGCACCCCGCTCGTGATACCGCGCTGGAAACCTAGGTATTGAGATGGACTATATATTGATATTAGGTTGGAAAGTAGCTGGTGTAAAAGACTGTATTGCGCCTGAGATGACTAGAAGTTTACAAAATAACGAAAATTCCATTGGATTTTCATATTGTTTGAAGACTAAATTTAGATTAGCATTTCAAATACATGTTACCAATCGCTAAAATGAGAGTAAACATAACAAAACAGTTATGTTTTCGGAAAATCCCCCTACCAACATCAGTTACCAAATAGAACTACTTTCATTTTCTCGGTAGAAAAAACAATTGCCTCGCCGTAAGCAAATCAAATAAATCATTTCTCAGAAAATTGAAAATCAAACGTGTCACAAATATGATAGGAGGAGTTGTTGGTGAAATGATGATTGGGCTCTCCCTGGTATAGTTTGAGCTTTGAAACTACGATTTTTGTGTTGTCCGAAGCCAAATAAATAGCGCAACACCAGGAATTTAGTATTTTTACACATTTCCATGCTGCTGAATTCATTGGAACAAAAAGTATCCGAACTTTTTAATGTGGGGTTCGGTACTCAATAAAAACCTAAGCAAAAAAAAATAAATTCATTTTTCTAAAAACCATAAAATTTTAGAGCGAATGCAAAATAGATAAGTTCTAGTAAGTATACAAAATCTTGCAAGTCTTATAATCTTGTTCTGATCGTCTAGGTATATTTCATCTAAAAACATCAAATAAAGTCAAAATCTGCCAAAAATCATCTAACCCTATTTAGGGAAACACACCAAACAGCAACTGTGTAGCTTATCAGCTTTTTGGTGTCTATAAATATCGGTCTAATTCAAGAAAAACCCGGAAATCTCTCGAAAAAAGAGTTGCTAAGCTGCAGTATTAACCAGAAAACACACAGTTTTTGATAAACGAGCACACATTTTCATAGAAAAAGACTTTCCTTGTCGGCAATGAGCGGTCAATTTGAACCAATGAAAATCAAATATGCAGACGAGTCTCTTGAGAGTTTAACCGGAAATCATTGAGCGGCCGCATTTGGAGCAGCTGTATGAAAAACTGAAATATCAAGATAATGACGAATCCATGTACTATTTAAGAATTTCTATGGTTGAGATTTGGGGGAATGGCCCGAACCCCGAATAAGAATAAGTTAAGGCTGTTTCAATATCTTCTACTGAAATACAACTAATAGGAAACACCCTCGTTACGGAAGAGATTGAAAGCAACGCGGAAATAATATTCTGAAAAATAAGTATTCAGAGAGGCAGATTTTTGCAATAACAAAGATAATAGAATGTTTCGTCGCATTCTATAACTTTTTTCAACTGCTGAAAACAATAATGGTATGTATCAGGTCTTCTTATCTTAAAATATATGTAAACTATACACTAAGCAGTGCTGTTCTCGAAGTACTCTTCCTGGGGCTCTTAAAAGGCGTTGCAAGGTCTCATATTACAGAGCCGAGCGAGAGACGCAACAATGAGCCCATAAAAGAAATATAATAACTTATAAGTAAAAATAGTCAACGGTAAACAAGGAGGATATCTAGGAGAGTTGGCGAAAACAAATTACAGTATACCAGATAACGATGTCTATTCTTTTGACTAAAATAACCAAAGTCATAAGAAAACTTGGCGTAGCTGGTCTAAACACAAGTATTATAGTGCGTTTGAGCTTTCATTTTATTAGGAAACTTTCTAGCTGCTGAAAAAAAAGAGTGGCATAGAAAATCAGTGATCCATAAAGTTTATCTTTTTATCAAATGACGCCTTCGCTCCGCATTACGAATTCTCTCCAACGTTCGTTCTGTAATAGAACGCGGGCGGTTAGACTTTGTGTTTCAAAGACCCTGAGGATCGCATTAAAATATTGGGTTTCGAACAAAGACAACAAAGAAAAACGAAGATGCCTGGGAAACTTCTAGAAGACACTATAAAGTTTTAAAGCGGACTAAAAATACATCATCCTTATAAAATTTGGTCATAATATTTTTTCTAAAGAGTAGATGTTTGTAGCCAGAAGTACACGAAACACGATTATCATTAAACATTAAAAAGTGTATTGCTAAAGGTTTGTAGCTTGTGAACAGTAGCTTCTCATTGAATTCAGCAAGACTGGAAAAATGTCGGCCGGGCCGGCCGTTTCTCGCATTTTCGGCCCCGGCCCGGCCCGTTAACTTCCCTGCCCTGGATTTTAGCCAGAAATATTTCAGATTTGAGTTGAACAAACCATATAAACTAATCAGTCGGGAAACAGTTTGTAATATGGAAAAAGAAAATATTTGTGAATTCGTTGCACCAAACAACAGTAAATGGCTCTTACTCTGTCTGTGGAGTAATAAGTTCGAAAACTAACAATCTTCCGACAAAACTACCGGGTCTAGACGAGTAAATATAGAACCAGACAATTTTAAACAGACAAAATAATTTTGTTTCCCTGAAACAAGCATATGTCATCCGCGTACGAAACATGTGCGGTATTTTCCAGTAATAACAATGGAAACAAACTTGTTACATATTTAATAAAACTGTAAAAATATTCCTTTAAATTAGCAGTTACTGTTTAAGTGTGTGTTCTATATACAAAAAGTAAAGAAACCCCTTACAAATGCTGATTCTTACAATAAGTCAAATATTATACTAAGGGCACATAAGATGAAACACAAAATTATCGGTACAGTAATCCATCTTCCCTTCAAAAACAGCTCCCCGACACTGAGAGGTCTCAAAGACAATCAGTCTCTGGCCACCCACATTGCCTTAATATAGCGCATCTTTCAAAATTTTCCAGGATGATTTCAGATGATATTCGGTTGAGAATGATGTAAATGTCGGTGGCAATGACCCCCTTGACTGGGCTCATATCTGCCCACTGGCGCACCTTCAAATGTGCACTTCAGTCGAATTTATTGCATTTCGTCAGGATTCGCGTGGCCCCGAGGGCCCGCCTAGCGAACAGGGATGTCCCGAAAAAAGAAACAATAAGTCTGCTAGCCAAAACTAAGTTGGGAATCTTTTGATGCTATTTGTAGTCTGAAATTTTCGTAAACGAATATTACAACCGAAGATGTGGATTCAGAGGTTATTAATAAGACAATGTGAGCTTTTATAATTTTAATTAAACACCTATCGGAGAATACAAATCCGTTAAATGACAACTGAACTGAAAATGATCATGGAAACAATAATGCAGAATAGCTTAAACTAAACAGTGTTTGCGGCAGTTTTGATCGATGTATATATGCAATTCAATTGTTTCTCGGATATTTATAGGTAGATGATTTAATGCAGGGCAATTGATCAATCTCTGCTCCATCTGTTATTGTAACTACGTAAAAGTGGGAAATAAAGTGAATTATAATAAAACTAGACCGAGAATTACGTCATGATAGTGTAGCTTATAGTCGTTTTCAAAAAATACGGCAAATAACTGATCTGCGTTGCACTATTACAAGATTCGAAATAGATAAGCCATTGGGCACTACTGAAATGATGATAATTTCTATTTCTATTCAAATATGTTGATAATGAAGATGATGAAATTATGCGTAACGATGACTTTGATAACTGAAGATTACAGCGACATCGATGATTTTGAATACTTTCGAAAAAGTTAATTCGCAGAGCTCCAATACATAGATGGACGGCATATTGTTTACGGATATCAGAGAACGTATAGAAATAAACGCAAAACTTTAAAGTATGTAAACCATCGAAATAGCGTAACTGCTGCAGTAACTGCAGAACCAGCATCCTAATCATACCATGTTTCGTGCATTCGTTGACGATTTCGGAATGAACGACTGAAACCGTGTCTCTACAATTGTGTGATACACGAAACCAAATACTTTGAAAAATGCAACAGCGAAATGTTGAATCCTATTTGTACAAACCGGATTCACTTTTAAATACGTAAATTTCGATGAAACACCCACGGCTGTTTACTGTTATTAGATCGTTAACATTAACCGCAGCAAGAATAGCTCATTTTCGGTTTTGATGTCTTGATAAGCGATTCCGCCTTTCAAATCAAATCAAGAATTAAAAGACTACCTGAATAGAACGTAACTACCACTTTTATAGTTGTTTATTTGAAATAAGTATAAGTTATTCAAAATATTTCAGACGTAAATAGCAGTTTTGAAAGCCAGTTAATTGTTTCAGATGATATTGCAAAAATATTACTCAAAAGAGAAAATAGAAATTGTCTGTAACAAAATAATTCCTGATAACATTGCCAATACAAACTGAGGTACAGTCAAATTCATGGTTAAAAATATAAGAATGTAGCAGGTTTATATAGTAAACAAACTCTGAAATAAACTTTGTATCTACAGACCAAACGAAACGAAAAGTTTGGATTACTGAATAAAAAGTTATGCTAGATCTGAATTTATAGACAATGTTTCGGAGTTGTGTAGACACCCATGCGCTCGTACAGATGTAATCCTAACTAAAATTAGAAGTAACAAGTAAGAAAGTAAACAATGAGACCAGCTAGAGACTATTCTAACAAGTAACTAATTCAACATTACTGAAAGAATAAGAACTTGGTGAAGTAGATTGAACACCACTTATAGTCTGTTTCAAAACCTAGACTAAATTGCGCCGGCCTCATACGATGCGCGGTGTTGCAAAAATTTGCCTTCAAAACAGTTCCAAAT
>JAQGAV010003685.1:0-11876 GCA_034691345.1 Phasmarhabditis papillosa | reverse complement strand
GATACGGCCACTCCGAAGAAGGCGAACTTCTTAACGGACTCTGCCTCGGCTGCGCGGTACTTCTCATCCATTCTAAAATTAAATTTATTCATATTATCAAGTAATAATAAAGTTTTTAATGTCTGAAGTAGTAGAAAAGTGTGTATTTTATGTTGGTTGCTGGCAGCTTCGCCTTTTATACGGGCATTCTCCCACTGGCGGTTTCACAGGTTACGCTATAGTGGAACCAAAATGCGTCCGTGGCAGAAAAAAGGCAAAAATGGAAGGAATTTACTTCTCGATTGATAACTCCAGAAAAATAATATAAGTAGTGTGCTAACTTGTAGCCCAATAATGTGGATTATTAATAGAGAACCAAGGCCAGGTTGGCTGTTTGGTTTAATTTCACTTATGCATCGAATAGTAGTGGTTATTTTAACAAAATTTTATGTTCAAAGGCACGGTACACTCAAAAATTGCTTCTTATTTTTAAAGTCTTATTCGATAGAGATAGTCATTCTGAATTGAAATATGAAAACCGATTTTTTAAAAATTGATTTTGAGCAAAGTTATGGCAAAAACCGAAAAAAACATTTCTGTCATTTTCTTTGGTGATAATCGTGTCAGCGAACAATTTGTGCAAAATTCTTATCGCAAATATGTTTTTAACCATGTTTTCTTCAAACAGGCTACAGTATCCCAACTTAGGAGAACCAAAATGAGGAATCAAATAAAATCTTTCATTTTTTTCTCTTATTTACATATGTGTGAATAACGTTTCAGCTGAATAACATAGAATAATAAAAATAAGAACAAAATTTCGAGTGTACCGTGCCTTTGAAGTAAGTTTATCATAAGAATTTAACTCAAATCATAGTGAAATAGTTTACATCTATAGGTTGAAGATAACACTGAGGTTTCCAACCTAAACAATGATTTTACTTGAAATGTTAGCTAAAAATATTACAAGAGTTAATTGCAAGTTGTCATTTATTCTAGAGATAATAAATAATATATTGTAATCTCAAGCAATCTTCTTCACATCTGTTGTATCTTCTTCATCATCTTCAAGACACGACATCTTTTCGAGACTAAAAAATTAATTTATTAAGTTAAAACTAGTCTGTTAAAGTCTATTGGTACTTTTACTCAAACAAATATGTAACAGTAGCTGTTAGAACTTAGTTTTAATTACACAATACTAGAATAAAACCAAATGATTGGCTAGTTCTACATTAACGATATAGTCTATAACAAGAAAAAGGCTGCAAGATGCGGTGTTAGATCAGGGCTGTCGCAATTACCTATATGGGTTTTATGATAACAAATCATCGGAAAAAGACGCCATGATATTTTTCTAGTAACAAGCAATGAATTATTGCGTTTCTAATCATACTAAGAACATCTACTTTCGACGAAAATGAGCAATTTCTGAAAGCCTTTATAACACCGCACCTTGCAGCCTTTTTCTTGTTACAGACTATATATAATAGAGGTTAGATCTAATATGCACGAAATAGTATCTGAAAGAAATGATAGGTTTAAATAGTTACCTGTTTCCATACATATTATGTAATATAGTTAGACAAATAGAACTTCCAATCAAAACAACTCCCGTGCCAACACATATTAAATGCAAGTGCATGTCTCTGTGACCATACCAAGAAGGCCGAAAAATCACCAACGACTTACTAGAAGCATTTCTATATTTGGTTTCTTGCATGGCACTCAGGTTGTAATCTGGAACTTATGGCTATATCAGATGTGTACAATAATCAACGGTAAAAATGTTAAGAATTGCCGACACCGAAGTACAAGGGCGGCCCGGGCTGGTCCAAACTGCCAAAATTTCTAGGCCGGACCGTACACAACCCATTGGCATGGTTAGATATTATACATTGCCAAACTGTTTTAAAGTCGGAAAGCGAAAATATTCCTAATAACAAACAATATTTGCCTACTTACTATTTTCAATAATAATTCGATACTGTCCGGCGGGTAGCCATTTTCTAAATAAAGGTTCCGACTCATTAGTCAGATTCACAAATCTATAGATTTTCTTGAATGTATTATGTGCTGTAGTGCGCATCCAAACAATGAAATCCACATTTCTGTAGCCACCATGATTACACAGATGTTCCTTATAGTTAGGTGGTTTTACTGTTTCTGCGAACTAAAATAAATACAATAATACTTAGTATTTGGTCAAATTCGTTTTGTTTATTTTTATTATATGGTTGATGTTTTTATAATATGGTTGATGAAAAAATGAATACTGTTTTAAAATAAATAAAGTTGATGAACAACTATAAGTGCCGTAACGGTATGGCAAGAGAGCTTACACTTTAGCCGTTCTCATGCATTATATTCTTGGGAGGTACAAACGTAGCAATTGAGCAGGCGGATTGAAATAGTGGAAGCCCAATAAGTCTTTCTAGAGTCAGATTGCACCTACATGACTGGCGTTGCATCCTCCTTCCGCATACGAATTGTTTTCTCTTTCTGAGACAATTCCTTTAGTTGTTAGGGGTACATTTGTCCAGTTATAATTATAGAGATATTCCAGCCGATATGAATCTAAATTATCATTTCTTAATCTAATAATACTTTAACAGTCGCATTTCTTACCATTGAATTTTGCATTGGCAAGCGGTCCAATAGGTGCGTATATATGTGTTTTGTTATGGTGAGTAAGGTCATATAACATAGTTGATGGAACCAAATTTTTAACCATACTGAGTTTAAAACCATTCTATAAAACATCAGTATACGTCTCAGATAATAGCTAGTTTTCAGCGCAGCACCATAGAGGAGCAGTGGTGTTATATAACATCGCGGTGTGCCTATATTTCCTGGGGAGTAGCGGCTATATATTATTATATTGCTACCAAGCAAATTTTCAGTTAAAAATACTGTCTATGAATTAAAGTTCTCGGGTAAAATATCTTTTTTGAATGTACTCTTTAAATGTGCTCAATTAAGATAATTTTTTAAATACATAATCTAAAAAAATGCTGTCACCTACCCTTAGACAGGTCTGTTCGAAATCATCGATCCCTTTCCCCATTAATTGTTCTTCACAGTAACCTCTATTCTCACTGGACATCTTACGATGATTAAAATACACATCATATAGTTTATAATGAATAGAGATAGGACCCTTAAATAATAAGTATTTAACTTCATTAAAAACTTATACATTAAATAATATAGTCAATAATTATTGAATGCTTACTTCACAGAAGATATGATTAATGAATATATATTCCGTAGCCATAGCTAGAGTTTTAGTACACTATCCTGTGGAAAAGGATTTTAAAGGGACTGTGACACGGATTTTCATATAGCGTCCGAAAAGAAAGAGAATTTTCTGTTTAATACATAGTTTATTAAGCTTGTATTCGAGATATTTCGGTTTAAATGTGGCCGCTCCCATTCGTTTAGGTTCATTTTGTCTCGGGTTGCTGTAGCTCGCTGTTTATGATATAACTTAACTCATAACAACTTAGTTTAAAGGAGGGTAAGTATGTTCAAAATTATTATTTTTCTATCATCTAAACACATTTTTTCTATAAATTTCCTGCTCATTGAACAAAATAAACTTACTTAAGACTTTTTGTTACGATATCATGGTCAAGGACGAAAATAAGGGTGCTACGCCAATTATAGTGTCAGAATCAAAATTTCAGAAAATTGCTTTCAGAATTGAATGCGGCTCGCCAACGGAGACAGGACTGTTCTCTCATTTCAAATTTAAAGTTCAATTTTCTCTAGAACGCTTGAACCACATCTTTCGAAAAAAAACTCAGGCGCACAAATTGAGCTATGGCCTTTCGAATGATATGTAAACAAACATAAGTTACTTTGTAAAATAATCCCGGGATTGCGCCAAAAGATCATTTGAAATTGCTCTGTCCCGTTGTCTTAGGGCGCGGCGGGCCGTGAAGATTTTTATATAACACCGCTGCTGCTAGTATATCAACGGTGGTAACCTAGCTCCTGTTAAAGAATGTGTATATTGTTTTAACTTACCTCTAGAGGTTTGCTTACAGTAAAACATCGTACAATAGATTTTCCTTCATTAATATTGTACGGAATTTCTACTTCATATACTGAAATTGTTTGTGTATGTTTGCTTTAGCCTAGTGGTCCGTGAAGATCTGAGGCTTTGGGTTCAACCCCCCGTAGCTGCAGAAAGCTTGGGAAAATATTTGTCCCATGTTTCGTGCCCTTGAAGATTGAATGCTAGTAAGGAGCCGTCGTTGCTCAGAAGATACCCAAATGACTGGTCGAAACCCTGCGCCAAAGACTCCTACAGTTATTTTGTGTATGTGCAATAACAGGAAATAAAATGCTTTTAAAAATACTTTTAAATACTGTAATTAGAAACTAGTACCTACTTTAACCACAATTGCATACAACTCTCCTATTGAGTTGAATCAAAAATACCTGATTCATTGCAGAAAAATATAAATAATCCCATCAGTAAGCATAGAAGACCAGTTATGCCACACACCGGTAAAACTGTTATGGCCGTCGGCATACTATACCTCCCATACAGTTTTTGAGCCATGACATCATTGGCTGAAAATAAAACAATTATAAGCCAAGCACTATTTTTCCCGCTTGAACTTCTTTTCTAATTTCCAAATAAAGTAACAAACACATATGAAAAATTAACTCCTTAAAATAGAATTTTACTATTTTGCTCACCAAACTGCTTGAATCTCCTAATTGAGCGTCCTTTCCAGGAAGAATCGAGTTCATCTATAGTGGTAATAGTATTTTGGCTGGCATTTCTAACATGCGCTCTGTACATTTTATATAATTTTAGAATATAATAAAAAAGAGAAAGGAAAAGACGACATTTATTAATCATCGCAACCATTCACAACAACTACGCCCGCATTACGCCAATGTGTTACAGAAGACTAATAACATATTGAAAACAATCTTCTTACTGGTAACAATCCATATCAGCAATGTATGTTCTTAAGTTGCAAATAAACTGGTTTAACTCGCGGTTTGGAGAGTTGCGATCCGATTTTTAGATTATGTTTTGGGTCGTTGAGCACAGACAGCTTTGAGATAGCCTCAATTATCAGGTCTAAAAACTTCTATGAACGCCTATCATTCTCCTCTTATTTAATCAAATCCTGAGTCAGCATTGTCTTGATTTGATTACTCTTGGTTGTCGAGTACACGCAAGAGCAAGGCAGCTCATGCATACCACCCAAGTCGTTGTTTGAATACCTTCGTGTGCGGCAATATTTGCTGTGAATTGAGAAAAAGTGAATGTGTGCACTTAGTTTGTGATAGGAGGTTGCAGGAGGTTCAATTAAAAGAAAGAAAGAAATGCAAATCCAGTAAACAGACACTATTTACACAAACTTTGTTAACCCTGTTACAGTTATTCAACAGCAACAAGGAGTTTTAAAAAAGAACATCGTTGAACAAATCGCTAGGAATGTTTTCGAGAAACTTCCAAACAAACAAAAAGCAAGGAACATTCCGTTTCTACTCTCAAATCAAACTATAACAATTCAAAACGTCAATCATCCATAATCTAAAATATGGCTTTTAATCAGTAGAATGACATTAAACTCAATTGAATACTTGGTAAACTGTAAAAAACCAATCAAATAACGGAAGACCCGTTTTTCAACGGTTATCGTTAAAACCGACTGTTTATGAGAAGTCGCCAAATGTTTAAATTCAATATCTACCTAAGTTACTGCCACTGAACTGTCAATACAACTAATCTAGATTATCAAAGACTTAATGGACCACACCTATTGTTAATAAGAAAGATCACCAAATGTTTATTTAAAAGTAATAGTAATACTATTTTTCAGTTCACATTTCCATCAAAAACCACTTCAACCCAATAATAAAGGCCTGCCTAAACAACTTCAACTTTTTAAGTTTACTGTATTTATCGTAGCTTGATAAATAGATGATATCATATCTGATTGGGTTTGTTCACACGTCTTTAATTCTACTTCGTAAACATAGGCTTATATGTCTTAGATAACTGTGTTTTTTGGTAGGTACACTAGACTGAGTCATAAGAGGCCGGAGTGAGTTCATAGCTGTCTCTTAGGAGCAAATAAAATGCGAGGTTGACTGGCAAGTTCACGCATTCACTTGCTTGCACTGCCATCATGAACACTCTTCTTGTATTAGTTACGGTTTGTTTTATCTATATTAGAGTCTATTCCAAGAGTTACATCGCAGTATCTTGAGGAGGAGTGGTGTTGTATGAAAAGAGTCAAGTGCATTAATTTCAATCTAATATAGCTACTTAGCAGAATACTGCGCTGTAAACCTAGTTATGATACAGACTATATTATTTTACTTAGTGTTAGTTAAAGTTATCAATCAACTTATTCAAATCGTAGAAATTTTTTGGAAACTAGCAGTTTAGAGAAATTGTGATTTAATACCGTGTAATCTTCAAAATACTTCATTCATTCTGGTTGATAAATATATCAAAATTCTTTTTTTCAGACATATATTTTTACCGCCACAAATGCTCAATATTGTACATACTTCGGGTGTTCCAGCGGTGCACAATGCGATTCAAATACAGGTAGACAAAATATCCAGAGCTAGATCACGGCTCGCCGCGCCCTAAGGCAAAGGGACAGAGCGAATTCAGACGGTCAAATCTTGATGCACGAAACCTGGCTTATTTTGTTAATTAAAGTTGTGTTCAATATACATCAATCGAAAGAGTTGTCGAAAACTATGCGACTGAGTTTTTTCGAACAATTTCGTTCATTTTTTCTCATAAACGAATAAGTTTAATATTTTCAAAGGGCCACAGTCCTTTATTTCGTTTGCCAGCTTTGGCGAGCCGTGATATATAGTCTCTATCAAGAGCTAAGTTTTCAGTACAGTATCTTGGTGAGCAATGGTGTTATGAACGTATTTTGAACATTTTCTTCAAAGTACATTCATGTTGCTCTAACACCGCTTCTCTCCAGGATACTGCGCACCATTTCTTCACTGGCTTTATTTATTTTATATATTTTGTAAAAACTTTGCATGTAATTAATATATTACTTTAAAAATAAACAGACCTAAAGCTCTTTTTTAGGCTACTGTCGACAGTTTAGAATTGCCTATTCAGAACAAGCGCAGCTAAACTGCGGGTCCTGTCCATCGGGTAAGTTAACTATGGAACTATTATATACTTTCATTTAATATAAGTTTTTGGGCCACCCAAGGTGATTAAGAAGGAAATATCTTTAATTTTAATGAGAAAACTATAAAAAGATTATATTTACAAACCTAAATATTTCAGTGTTTTATTTTATTCTAGGCTACCAATGCGATTCGAACAGTGGTATTTGTAGACAATTTAGGATTGCTGGTACCGGGGTGAGTCTATCTCAACTTCACAATTAGTAAATAGAAATAGGTTAACAGATATTCTTCATTCAAAATTTGAACTCTAATTGTTTGCTAAAATTTTGAACTCTGAACTGCTTAGAGGAGTCCTAGACAAAATATATATATATATATATATATATATATATATATTCTTTTTTAGGGATCGTCTAACAATAATAATTGCATATATACTGGTTGTTCATCCGGAATGACTTGTAATACATACAGTGGATACTGTGAATCATACAGGTTCGAACTCGCCTATTTTTAATATCATTTTAAACTAAAATACCACCCAGTTTGTTAAAAATTATTTAATAAATTGTAGATTGCTATAGTGCTATAGTTATAGTCTTAATTTATGCCATTTCAAAAGTACAGCAGATACTTGTGCTCATATCTTACAATAGTTTGTATTATTGGGTGTGTATTAAGAACTAGGATTCCAGCCCTTTATATAGGAGCGACGCGGTGTTATATAAAAATGAATGGAAACACGTGGATTGATATCCTTTTATTCAAAAGTACATTCATCTTAATCTAACGCCGCCTCTCTCCAGGATACTTCGCTGGAAAACTATCTTTCTTTTAATACAGATATTTACTGCTTTTAGAAATCCTGAAAGTGTTATCTTCAATGGTAATACAGGTTCATCTGGTCTCTGTGATGGAGTTTATTGCCCTTCTGGAGAACAATGTGACAGTAATAGTGGCACTTGCAGGTTAGAAGAAATCACTAGTTTAGCAGCATTTTTTTCGCGGTGTTCAGAAATTTAGAGTTGAGAAATGGTGGCTTCTGTAAAGATGGCTTCAGCTTTGTGGACTCTTAGATTAACAAAATACATTGTAGTAGTAACTTTGAAAAGGAATTGGTAAATAAACTTTCATAACTTTTGTAATTAAAACTAATTTTTTTTTTAATGTTTTTTTTCCTTTCAGAGACTTCCGAATTGTTGGTAGAAGAAAAAGACAAATTGGTACGGGCGCTACAAGTAACGGAGATTTATGCGCACGCGTTGAATGCCCTTCTGGATATTCTTGTGAATCTAGCACTGGTAGGAAACAGATTAATAAAATTAGAAATACATTAAATGTAACTTATATTTTTATTAAATATTAATATATGATTTTATATGCTAAACCAATTCCTTAAAATACTTTTATTGATTAATATCTCTTAGGAATTTGTCAACAATCAGCACGCAACCCCATTGCTGGCGTTATCGGTAAACAAGGCTTGTGCTTAAATGTAAACTGTCCTTCAAACACAAAATGTGATCCAGCTTCAGGTAATAGTAACAGGAACGGTTGGAGGGGCAGGGGGTCGAAAATTTGAGAAAATGGCCGGCATTTTAACATCGCTGAGTCTAATGTTGCTCACTTATTGCATTACATGGTTGTTTCTAGGAGTTTGTAAAATAGCAACTGGTGGTAATGTAGGAAACAAATGTGCCGGCATAGCCTGCCCCAGTGGAACAACTTGCGACGTTAATACAGGTATTTTATACAATGGAACAAACAAGCAAGCCTGGCCGACGCCAAACAATTTCCAGACGGACCCATAAGAGTCAATTATGTGACGAAAAGAAAGGTGTCAGGAGGAAGTTCGTTTGGTGTTTATTTCTTGTTTTGACTGAACGGGGCAACTTTTGCTTAGTCTGCCTAAAAATCTCACTGTTTAAAAAATGTAAAAACATACCCCTTTTGTGATGTTTTAAACTTTAGTCATTGCCATGGCTAATAAAAGCTTATAATCCCTAGTCTTGAGACCAGCTATACTTTTTATTTAAGTAACATCAAAATTTAAGGCCTCTGCCGTTCTTTCCGAAACCCATCTAGTATTGGTGGGGGTGTTACGCCCACCAATGGTGATAAGTGTCGTGGAGTTAGCTGTCCCCAGGGAACTAGCTGTGATTCAACTACAGGTAGAGTCTAATAATAATATTATTATATTTTGTATTTTATAAAACAATCTAACTAGTAATTCAGGTCTTTGTCAGGAATTCCGTGAAATCGGTGGAGGAGTGATCGCCAACGACGATAAGTGCTTCAACGTGTCGTGCCCACAAGGAACGCAATGTGACTCTAACACCGGTAAATGGACCTCACATTAATGTTATACTAATAACCACTTAAAGGTCTGTGTCGCCAGTTTAGACCTACCGCCGGGGGAAACGTCGGCAGAGATGACAAATGTAGTGGAATTACATGTCCACAAGGCACCAGTTGTGATTCGAACACAGGTAATCTCACAATAGACCACCCATTGAGTTTTTACCATTTTTTCCAAAAATACAATTTATTTTCTTTGCGCCAATTTTAATTTTAGGCCTTTGTCGCCAATTCCGCCCTGCAGTTGGAACGGGCGTTATCGGTAGAGATGACAAATGTAGTGGAATAACATGCCCACAGGGAGCCTCATGTGATTCGAATACAGGTATATTTTACTAACATATGCTAATCGAGAAACATATTAACTCCGAATACAAAATCGCTTCTCAGACAAAAACTTAGGATTCTGCGAATATGGTGGGCAGACAGTAGTATAGTCTATAACAAACAAAAGACCGCAGAGCGCTCCATATTTGCCATTTTCTGAACAAGATACAAAATAAAACTAGTACAATTTTATTTTTCTGACAATAAGTAAAAATTTGAGCTGCAAACCATATAATTGTTTTCCTAATTTGCCACAGAACGAGCGATTTTGCAAACCTTACACAACACCGCGCACTGTAGTCTTCTTTTTGTTATGGACTATATGTAAACGGTACTTACCAACAACAAGAAAAAACTGGAAACCAGCTTACTGGTACACCATTTTCCGGAAATTTCAAAATTGGTTTACAGGTTTACAGTACACCAATAAAAAATTGCGCTGATGAATATTCCGCTTTTAGGGCTTTGCCGCCAATTCCGACCGGCCGTAGGCACTGGAGTGACTGCCAGAGATGACAAATGTGCTGGGATTACTTGTCCTCAGGGAACCTCATGTGATTCCAATACAGGTTAGTATCAGAACCTCAGTAATATATAAATATAATGATCATAAATCTTAATTTAACAAAAATATTGTTGTATACATGTTTACATATATGTTTGTTATAGGTCTTTGTCGACAATTCCGCCCTTCTGTTAGAAGTCAAATTGTTACTCGAGATGACAGATGTGCCTCAGTTTCTTGTCCACAAGGAACCAGTTGCGATTCTAACACTGGTTTGTTTAACGTTTTCCTATATATATTTTTATAAAACCCTTACTATAGTCAGCGCCAAGAGTAATAATGGAGTGTCTCTTGCGTATTTTTTAACACCGCAACTGCAGGCAAATTACACGCGCATACTTGCAAATTATATGATTGAACGGAGAGTAGCCGCCAGATGCTAGCGCGGTGCTCGCAATAGGGGCTCAGACGAGCGTGAATTCTTTGCACTCCATTATTACTCTTGGCGCTGACTATAGATACCCATTATCCGGTAAACTGGTTATTACGGGCTCCAAATGTTTCATTCTACATCCTTTGTATCTTTACATTATTAGGCATCTGTCGTCAGTTCAGACCACCAACTGGGGGATTTCCGGCTCTCAGAGATGATCTATGCGGTGGAATTACTTGTCCACAAGGAACAAGCTGCGATTCTAATACCGGTAAGGATTTTTAATGGAATGTTTTTATCATGTTTTTAAGTAAATTATGAATATATTTTAGACTATATTTTTATTAATTTCAGGCCTATGCCGTCAATTCAGACCACCAACTGACTTTATTGCCTATCCCAGCGACAGATGCTCTAACGTTAGGTGCCCAGCTGGCTATGTATGTGATGCCAATACAGGTAGTTATTGAAACTATGGGTGTTCAGCTTCTTTGCTTATTAATTTTACGCAACACGAGATCACATGTGTTTGGAACAAGACGAATGAACTTTAATAAGGTGAACTCCATAGTAAAGCACATTGTGTCCGAAGTCTGCATTGACCTCTAACATGATAGCTTCTAACCACTGAGCCACTGCGCCAATTAATTATTTGGACTAAGTTTAACCTGCAATCAATTAGCGGGGCGCTGTGTTATAAAAAATGAACGAAACACTCGACCGACTTTAGATTTGTTTTTTATAACACTGCGCCACTCATGTGATACCGCGCTGGAAACTAGGTCTTGAGATGAACTATATCAGTCAACTGTTTTTGCATCGAACGGATGGGCCAGCTAAAGATGCTCTCTGCAAAGATACAACATGTATGGCTACAAACTCTACAGATCTAATAATACTTTAGCTACATACCTACCTGATAGTTAATTATGTTTACATATTTATTCTTTAGGAAACTGTATGTACGCCTATGTAAGAGACGATCCATGTGAGCGGGTGCAATGCCCTTCCGGAACTATTTGCAACTCTCAAAATGGTAAGGTTACCAAAAAGGCGAGAACTTATTCGAATTAAAGTATTGTATTATACTAATATAATTATATATATAATGATATATATATA